>JAKWJD010001758.1:35696451-35762269 GCA_027705065.1 Solanum peruvianum
TGATAGGTTAACTAAGTCTGCTCATTTCATTGCGGTCAAGGTGACTTAAATTCAGAGAAGTTAGCTAAAATCTATATCTCGGAGGTGGTTCGGTGCATGGGGTTCCACTCTCCATCATATCAGATAGAGGTACACAGTTACTTCTAAGTTTTGGAAAACATTGCATGCGGAATCGGGTACTAGGTTAGACCTTAGTACTGCGTTCCATCCTAAGACCCATGGTCAGTCTGAGCGAACTATTCAAGTGTTGGAAGATATGCTTCGTGCATGTGTGATAGAATTTGGTGGTCGTTGGGATAACTTCTTACCCTTAGCAGAGTTTTCATACAATAATAGTTATCACTCAAGTATCGACATGGCCCCATTTGAAGCATTGTATGGTAGGAGATGTAGGTCTCCCATTGGGTGGTTTGATGCATTTGGGGTTAGACCTTAAGGTACTGACCTTTTGAGGGATTCGATAAAGAAAGTGAAATCTATTCAAGAAAAGCTTCTAGCGGCGCAAAGTAGGCAAAAAGAATATGCAGATCGAAAGGTTAGAGACTTAGAGTTCATGGAGGGTGAACAGGTCTTGTTGAAAGTTTAGCCAATGAAAGGGGTGATGCGGTTTGGTAAAAGAGGTAAGTTAAGTCCGAGGTACATTGGACCATTTGAAGTACATAAGAGAGTAGGGGAGGTGGCTTATGAGCTAGCCTTGCCCCCAGGGCTGTCCGGAGTACATCCGGTATTCCATGTGTCTATGTTGAAAAGATACCATGGGGACGGAAACTACATTATCCGTTGAGATTCAGTTTTGCTTGATGAGAATTTGTCTTATGAGGAGGAGCCTGTTGCTATTTTAGATAGAGAAGTTCGCAAGTTGAGGTCAAGGGAGATTGCGTCCATCAAGGTGCAATGGAAGAATCGACCGGTTGAAGAAGCCACTTAGGAGAAGGAGGCAGATATGCGAGAAAGATACCCACACCTGTTTAAAGATTCAGGTACCCCTTCTCGCCCTTGTTTTTCTTCTTGTGATCGTTCAAGGACGAACGATGGGTAAATTGGTATCTATTGTAACGACCTATATAGTCGTTTTGAGCAACAAATTTTATTCTTAAAACTGGCTGAGACGACGGACCCCACGACGGTGCGTCATGGGCACGACGGACCGTCGCAGGGTCTCGTTTCAAAACACTTAGAAATTCTGAAATTGGGTACTGAAAATCGACTCTCTGAAATTCGTGATGACTTGGCAGGACGGACCGTCGTGGGCACGACGGATCGTCCAGACCCTTCAAGGAAATTGGGTCTCTGAACTTCGTGACGGAACGGCAGGACAGACCGTCACAGGCGTGACGGACCGTCACAGGCGTGACGGACCGTCACAGGCGTGACGGACCGTCACAGATTCTTTAGTAGAAATCTAGTCTCTGAACTTTGCGACGAGCTACAGGACGGACCGTCGCAGGCACGGCGGGCAATCACAGACTGCGTAATCCCAGTCTAGGTCGGATTTCTTTATACGTTTTAAGGGTTGTTTTGGACTATTCCTACATTAATTATAAAGTTAGAGGGTTAAGGTTAATAAGTCTAATTACTTGGGGGTTAAAAGAGGTAACCTAAAGTTAATTAGTGGGTTATTATTGCCATCTTTTATTCTTAATTACATGCTAATTAGAGTAAAAGAAAGAGGGTTTGAATAAAGAAAATAGAAAAAACAAAGAGAGAGAGAGGATTGAACGATTGAGAGAGGATAAACGAGAAGAAGAACAAAGCTTTGGAAAATTCTTGCTTGATCACTAGTTTTCGGTGGAGGTAGGTTATTGTTTTTATGCTATTCGTAGTAAACTCTATATAGTGAATGATATGTATTGATATTATTGTAAACCATGCTATGTGCTTAATTGTATGCTTGCATGAATATGATTATGTAATTGTGAATAAATAAGCATGGTGAAGCTATTGAATCCCAAATCTTGAAAAGAAACCCTAATCTACTTTGTTAATGATGATGCCTTAGTATAAAAGAAGGCTTGATGAACGAAAGTGGTGATAATAGGGGATCGGGTGCCACGTTCCGGTACCAGGATAGAATGAGGATCGGAGTGTCACGTTTCGACACCAGTATAGTATATGGATCGGGTGCCACGTTCCGGTACTAGGATAGAATGAGGATCGGAGTGTCACGTTCCGACACTAGGATAGTATATGGATCGGGTGCCACGTTCCGGTACCAGGATAGAATGAGGATCGGAGTGTCACGTTCCGACACCAGGATAGTATATGGATCGGGTGCCACGTTCCGGTACCAGGATAGAATGAGGATCGGAGTGTCACGTTTCGACACCAGGATAGTAAATGGATCGGGTGCCACGTTTCGGTACCAGGATAGAATGAGGATCGGAGTGTCACGTTACGACACCAGGATAGTATATGGAGCAGAGTGTCACGTACCGACACGAGGGGAATAAAGATAATGAATCTTGAAATATGTTAATGAATTCAATCTAATGAATCTAATTCCCAAATGTGTACGGTATTGAGGCTTGAGTCCTCATGTGTGAATTTGACGGTAATTGTTAATGATATAGTACTTGTTGTTGCTACATGTTGAGTATTATAGTTGATTTTATGATATTACTTGATATATACTGTTTTCTATTTTGAGTTGGCCGATGATATCTACTCAGTACCCGTGTTTTGTACTGACCCCTACTTTATGTTTTCGTCTTGTTATTTGTAGAGTGCAGCAAACGTGCCGCCGTCTTCAACTCAACAGTAATTCTAGCCAGTCTTCACTACATCGGAAATTCAGGGTGAGCTAATGCTTCTAGCTTGGACTGGATCTTCTTCTTCAAGTCTTGATGCCTTGAACTTTTGGCATGGACTAGCTTTTATTTGTTTTAGCTTCTTAGACATTTGTAGTTAGTAATTTGATCATAGATGTTCTTGTGGTGATGACATCCAGATTTTGGGGAATAATAGATGTTAAATTTTAATAGTTATTGAATGGGTTTTTATTAATGAGTTTAAGTCTTCCGCATTACTTTATGTTGATATATTGAAATGATAAGGGTTAGATTGGTTGGTTCGCTCACATAGGAGGGTAAATGTGAGTGTCAGTCGCGGCTCGGTTTTGGGTCGTGACAACAAAACATAAAAGTATTTTTCTAGATGGCTACTCTAGCTAGTCTTTGTATTGGGGATACATAGTTGAAGAACTAAGAGATAGGTATAATCCCTCCACATACCACTTGGAAATTTGGGCCTCCTTTCATGTGAATCCGTTTGATAATTATCCCTCAACGAGGAGTCAACACCACATGGAGAACTATAGGATGAATCTTCCTCTATGGAAAGTCATCACCTCCCATTGTCAACTTCACTCGTTGCTAAGCTATGTCCCTTTATTGAAATGTCTTTAATGTCTTTAGTAATTATCATAGATTTGTAAGCGATATGGTCTAGCCATTCTATAATAATCATTTATCATATCTCAATAATAATTGCATGAGTATAGTCCTTTAATCACAATCCATATAAGTAAGGTTTGCACATTTTCATATTCATTTATAATAAGGCACGTTGGTAGTCATCATCATCAATATAACATTTACTTCTTACTAATCCTCACTACAATATTCAATACATTTCAATTCAACATCATACCAACCCTATAAGTCCTAATACAAGGCATATCCCAATGCAACATCAACATTTAATCACACTTAAATATAATCTGAAGTAAAGAATAGGGATCATAAGACTTACCAAGTCTCCTCTACAATTAATCAGCAAGGTCTTACCTTCAATCCTTACATCAACCCAATTAGCTCATAACATAATTATAATTCAATAACCAACATGATTATAAGGCTAGTGGAATAACTACATCACAATTCAAAATTAGATTATAGCTTAAGACAAGAGACTTACGTCAATTCATAACATACTTTATAACCTAGATCATATTCGAAAGAAATTGAATGAAAGACTACAAATAACCCTTATTAATTCATTATTATTTTATAACATCACCTAATAGCAATTTAACCAATAACCTAGCCAACTAAAAAAGTATAACCTAATTCATATTAAGATCATAATCTAGGGTTAAGGGTTAAGGGTTAAGGGCATCTTCTACAAACTAGGACAAACAATAAAAATAGATAATAATTAAGTTAGAATACATGTTAATGTATTCATATTATTCAAAATAAAACATCAATAATATATTCATAACATAAATTTTGAGATTGAGATAGACCCACATGAAAACTCAACTTCTGAAAAAATACTTTGAAGGAACTCTTTGAGGAAATAGTTCTCAAAGGTGGATTAGATCCTATACATCAAAGTTTGATGATAAATTGATGGTTAAATCGTTCCTTTACCACCCCCAAAACCCTCCTCTAGCTTGGTCTTAAATGGTGTCTTCCAATAGAGAGAGAAAGAAGAGAGAAGGAAGACAATTTGTTTTGAGAGTTGTAATTAAACAAATCGGGTTGGGATCTTTATATAGATTTATACATTTAAATAACCTTTCCTAACCCCTATTTAAACTACTAACTAAGCTAATAAAGTAAATAACCTAAGTGAAAACGTGCAAAAAAATTTTTAGTGTAAAAAATGACTCCATGATCGAATGATCGTGGGTCAATCGACGGACCTGCCCCACTTTCGTGCTGCACATCATAGTCTTGGTAAGAGACTTTGAACACAAGTCCCCACAACTAGTTGTCTAAGTGTTGGTTGACGGATGGCATCGGCGCCCTGTCGATCAACACACTCTCCGTCGTTTTCCTCTTGTGGGTGCACACTGCCCAGGAAGTGTTTAACTCCACATGCAAGGGTCCTCTTCAAGGGCCCTGGGTTGTCCCTTGGGGAGTCATAACCGGAAGTTAAGATCATAAATCATCTTAAACATATGTTATACACTTTTCCACCAAGTTTTATCGTTTTCCTTCTTCTAAAAGCTCATCAAATATGCTAAGGCATACTATTGCCTCCTTGAACTACTTTCCGAACGTCATGGACGTTCTTGGATGTTTGGGTTTCTAGACTTCCTAACTGACTTATATTCATTAAAATAGATCTAATAACATATTCTAGACCTTAGGACACTTATGTAAGGGTCTAGAACACGCCTTGTATTTTATAAATGTTACAATTTCCTTCATCCACAACAGAGAGAAAAAAAATTCACCGTCTACCAAAAAAATATTATCTTCGCTTGTTTTCCCAATGAATAATTAAAAATATATACGTTGTCATAATAATATGTTTGAGAATTGAACGTATGTTTGTGGATTTACACTCAAATTCAATTTTTTCTAACATATGAATTTGACTTAACCATAGATTTTTTCATTAAAAAAGACTTTTTCAATTTGTGTTCTTTTGATTTTTGCATAGGGATGGAATTCACGAATTAAATGATTTGCTCCAACTCTTTCATTAAATCACTAGGAAATAAAGATAGTGTTTCAAAAACTAAATGTGTTTTATTGTGTGTCTTTAATCTAAGTCTTTTGAGTTTTTGTTATTCTTCTTGTTTTTATTCATATAAAGTCTTAAAGAAAAATAACTTTATATAAAAATGAGAGCATAGAAACACTGAAATAGTTACTTTGTAATTGTTCTCACCTCTTCCTAAAAATATTCTTTTCTTATTCTTTTTTTCTGAAAAAAAAAAAAGCAATCTTGGGTTGGATTAGGTTGGTCTTTCCACATGGGCGACCCGAAACCCTTTCTAAAACATACATTATTGAAAAATTATATGTCATAGATGGTTCGTGATGTAAGAATATTGTGATACTGTCTTCAGAGGTTCATTAGCTTACATGTTCAGTACCTGTAACGACCTGTTTAGTCGTTTTGAGCAGCAGATTTTATTTCTGGAAAACTGGCTGAGACGATGGACCCCACGACGGACCTTCATAGGTACGACGGACCGTCGCAGGGTCTCGTTTCAAAACACTTAGAAATTCTGAAAATTGGGTACTGAAATCGACTCTCTGAACATCGTGACGACTTTGCAGGGCGGACCGTCGTGGGCACGACAGACCGTCACAGACCCTTTAATAAAAATGAGTCTCTGAACTCTGTGACGGAGCAGCAGGACGGACCGTCGCAGGCACGACGGTCCGTCACAGGCTGCGTAATCCCAGTCATGGTCGGAATTCTTTAAGTGATTTAAGGGACGTTTTGGACTATTCCTACTTTAATTATAAAGTTAGAGGGTTAAGGTTAATAAGTCTAATACTTGGGGGATAAAAGAGGTAACCTTAAGTTAATTAGTGGGTTCTTAGTGCCATCTTTTATTCTTAGCTACATGCTAATTAGGGTTAAAGAAAGAGGGTTTGAATAAGAAAAATAGAAAGAACAAGAGAGAGGATCGATTGAACGAGAGAGGAGAAATGAAGAGGAAAACACAAAGCTTGGGAATTAGCTTGCTTGATCACTAATCTTCGGTGGAGGTAGGTTATGGTTTTCACACTATTCGTAGTAAACTCTTTATAGCGAATGATATGTGTTAGTAGTATTGTAAAACCCTCTATATGCTTAATTGTATGCTTGCATGAATATGATTATGTAATTGTGAATAAATAAGCATGATGAAGCTATTGAGTCCCAAATCTTGAAAAGAAACCCTAATCTACTTTGTTAATGATGATGCCTTTGTATAAAATAAGGCTTGATGAACGAAAGTGGTGAGATTAGGGGATCGGGTGCCACGTTCGGGTACCAGGATAGAAATAGAGGATCGGGTGCCACGTTCCGGTACCAGGATAGAATGAGGATCGGAGTGTCACGTTCCGACACCTGGATAGTATATGGATCGGGTGTTGCCCGTTCCGGTACCAGGATAGAATGAGGATCGGAGTGTCACATTCCGACACCAGGATAGTATATGGATTGGGTGCCACGTTCCGGTACCAGGATAGTATATGAGGATCGGAGTGTCACGTTCCGACACCAGGATAGTATATGGAGCGGAGTGTCACGTACCGACACGAGGGGAATAAAGATAATGAATCTTGAAAATATGTTAATGAATTGTCACGACCCAAATCGGGGACGCGACTGGCACCCACATTTACCCTCCTATGTGAGCGAACCAACCTATTTACACCTTAACATTTTAACATAATAACAGAATATAATGCGGAAGACTTAAACTCAAAAACAATTCAAAACTATTATTATTATCCCCAAAATCTGGAAGTCATCATCACAAGAACATCTATGATCAAATTACTAAACTAAACTATCTAAGAATGTCTAAGAAGCTAAAAGTACATAAGAAACTAGTCCATGCCGGAAGTCAAGGCATCAAGACTAAGAAGAAGATCCAGTCCAAGCTAGAAGCGTTAGCTCACCCTGAGATCCGGTATGACGAAATCTGGCCCGACGAATTATGTTGTGTTGAAGTTGACGGAACGTTTGCTGCATAGCACAAATAACAAAGAGGAAAACAATAAAGTAGGGGGTCAGTACAACCACACGTACTGAGTAGATATCATCGGTTAACTCAAAATAGAAGATAATATATATCAGGTAATATTATAAATCAACTATAAACTCAACATGTAGCAACAACAAGATATAATCGTAATCAATAATAAATAAATTTCAGTTCATTCATGAGGGCTCAAGCCTCATTACCACACTCATTTGGGAATTAAGTTCATTATGTTGAGTATATTTCCATCTTTCGAGATTCATTATCTTTCTCCTCTTGTGTCGGTACGTGACACTCCGATCCCCTACCACTATGTGTCGGAACGTGACACTCCGATCCCCTATATGTGTCGGAACGTGACACTCCGATCCCCTATATGTGTCGGAACGTGACACTCCGATCCCCTATATGTGTCGGTACGTGACACTCCGATCCCCTATATCTACGTGTCGGTTCGTGACACCCGTCCCACTAATACTATGTGTCAGAACGTGACACTCCGATCCACTAATACTATGTGTCGGAACGTGACACTCCGATCCACTAATACTATGTGTCGGAACGTGACACTCCGATCCACTAATACTATGTGTCGGAACGTGACACTTCGATCCACTAAATTCATTCCATCCGTTCATCAAGCCTTCTCTATACTAAGGCATCATCAATCCCATCACTTTAATTCATCAAGCCTTCTTTCATACCAAGGCATCATCATTGATTACATAGATTAAAGTTTCTTTCAAGATTTGGGATTAGATAGTTTTCATCATGCTTGTCTTATCAAAATCACATAATCATATTCATACAAGCATACAATAAGCATATAGACAGGTTTACAATACCATCAACACATATTATTCACTATTGAGAGTTCACTACGAATATCGTAATATAAACCATAACCTACCTCCACCGAAGAATTGAAATCAACAAGAAATTCCCAAGCTTGTTATTCTCCTCAGCCTCTCGATCGATCTCTCTATCCCTCTTTCTGTTCTTTCTCTTTTGTTTTCCTTATGTTCAAACTCTCTTTCTTTTACCCTAATTAATCATATAATTAAGTGTGAAAAGGACAATAAACCCCTCTAATCAACTTAAGGTTACCCTTTTTTAACCCCTAAGTAATTAGACTTATAATGTTACCCCTCAATCTTTATAATTAAGGAAAGAATAGTCAAAAACGACCCTTAAAACGTGTGGAGAAATCCTAAACTGCCTGGGATTGCGTGACCTGTGACGGGCCGTCGTGAGTGCGACGGTCCGTCGCATAGGCGTCGTGCCTCCCCAGTTTTCAGGTGGTCTGCGACGGCCCGTCAACCCTGTGACGGTCCGTCCTGCACCTGCGTCTTGACGGTCAGAAACTCGTTTCTCGAACCAAATTCTCAAACGTTGAAGTGTTTTGCAACGGAAACTCACCACGGTTCGTCGTGGATGTGACGGAACGTCCTGCAGGTCCGTCACAACTTACAGAGAGTCGATTTTAATATCAAATTTGAAGAACTCTAAGTGTCCTGGAACGACACCCCCTCGACGGGCCGTCGGGACCACGACGGTCCGTCGTGACACTCGTCGTTCCAGCCAGTGTTTCCAGAAATGGACTCTATTGCTCAAAACGACTAAACAGGTCGTTCAATAGATACTAATTTACCCATCGTTCGTCCCCGAACGATCAAAAGAAGAAAAAACAATGGCGAAAAGGAGTAGTACCTGTCTGTAAACAGATGTGGGTATTTTTTCTTGCATATCTGCCTCCTTCTCCCAAGTAGCTTCTTCAACTGGTCGATTCTTCCATTGAACTTTGATGGATGCAATCTCTCTCGACCTCAACTTGCGAACTTCCCTATCTAAAATAGCAACCGGTTCCTCTTCATAAGTCAAGTTCTCATCCAACAAAACTGAATCCCAACGGATGACGTAGTTTCCATCTCCGTGGTATCTCTTCAACATGGATACATGGAACACCGGATGCACTCCGGACAGCCCTGGGGGCAATGCTAATTCATAAGCCACCTCCCCTATTCTTTTAAGCACTTCAAATGGTCCAATGTACCTTGGACTTAACTTACCTCTTTTTCCAAACCGCATCACCCCTTTCATGGGTGAAACCTTCAACAAGACTTGTTCACCTTTCATGAACTCCAAGTCCTAACCTTTCGGTCTGCATACCTTTTGTCTACTTTGCGCGCTAGAAGCTTTTCTTGAATAGCTTTCACCTTCTCCATAGAATCTCTCAACAGATCAATCCCCAAGGTCTAACTTCAAAGGCATCAAACCAACCAATGGGAGATCTACACCTTCTCCCATACAATGCTTCAAATGGAGCCATGTCAATACTGGAGTGATAGCTATATTGTATGAAAACTCTACCAACGGTAAGAAGCTATCCCAATGGCCACCAAACTCTATCACACATGCACGAAGCATATCCTCCAACACTTGAATAGTTTTCTCAGAACTGTCCCTGTCATCGGTCTGAGGGTGAAATGCAGTACTAAGGTCCAACCTAGTACCTAATTCAGCATGTAATTGTCTCCAAAACTTAGAAGTAAACTGCGTACCTCTCATCTGATATGATGGAGAGTGGAACTCCATGCAACCGAACGATCTCTGAGATGTAGATCTTGGCTAACTTCTCTGCATTGTAGGTCACCTTGACAGGAATGAAGTGAGCAGACTTAGTTAACCTATCAACAATCACCCAAATAGAGTCATACTTACCCAAGGTCTTGGGAAGACCAACCACGAAGTCCATCGCGATTCTCTCCCACTTCCATTCAGGAATGGGCATTCTCTGAAGTGTTCCTCCGGGCCTCTGGTGTTCATACTTCACTTGTTGACAATTTGGACATTTGGCAACAAACTCAACAATATCACGCTTCATTCTACTCCACCAGAAGTGTTGCTTTAGATCGCGATACATCTTGGTTGCACCAGGATGTATAGAATATCCGGAACTATGAGCCTCTGTCAGAATAGTGGTGATCAAATCATCGATGCGGGGTACACATACCCTTCCCTTAATCCTCAAAACACCTTCCTCATCAATTATTGCTTCCTTAGCCTCTCCTTGCAACACTTTGTCTCGAATTCGCCCTTAGTTCTCATCATCGAACTGTTTTCCCTTAATCTGATCAAGAAAAGAGGATTTTGCCTCTATACAAGCTAACAATCCTCCCTTCTCGTTTATTTCTAACCTCATCAAGTCGTTAGCCAAAATCTGCACTTCTCTAGCCAATGGGCGTCTAGAAGCTTGCAAATGAGCTAGACTTCCCATGCTTCCGGCCTTTCTACTTAGAGCATCCGCTACAACATTAGCCTTCCCCGGATGATACAAAATAGTGAGGTCGTAGTCCTTCAGTAGTTCCATCCATCTCCTTTGTGTCAAGTTCAAATCTTTCTGAGTAAAGACATACTGTAGACTACGATGATCCGTGTAGACCTCACACTTAACCCCATATAAGTAATGTCTCCATTGCTTTAGTGCAAATACTACCGCGGCCAATTCCAAGTCATGAGTTGGATAGTTACGTTCATGCACTTTTAGTTGTCTTGAAGCATAAGCGATCACATTCTTCTCTTGCATTAGCACTGCACCCAATCCAGAATAGGATGCATCACAATAAACAATGAAGTCTTTACCCTCTATTGGCAAGGTAAGAATTGGTGCGGTAGTCAACAAAGTCTTAAGCTTCTGAAAGCTTTTCTCACATTCATCTGACCATACAAATGGAACATTCTGCTTAGTCAAGTTCGTCAATTGGGGAGCGATAGAAGAGAGTCCTTTGACGAATCGGCGGTGTAGTAGCTAGCTAACCCCACAAAACTCCTTATCTCTGACACATTAGTGGGTCTTACCCAATTCTTTACTGTCTCAATCTTAGATGGATCCACCATACTCCATCCTTAGAAACCACGTGCCCCAAGAAGGACACCGCATCTAGCGAAAACTCACACTTAGAGAACTTGGCGTAAAGCTTTTTCTCCCTCAACGT
The DNA here is from genome assembly GCA_027705065.1 of Solanum peruvianum. Taxonomy (NCBI): domain Eukaryota; kingdom Viridiplantae; phylum Streptophyta; class Magnoliopsida; order Solanales; family Solanaceae; genus Solanum; species Solanum peruvianum. The sequence continues at coordinate 35,707,891 of JAKWJD010001758.1, forward strand.
TTCCAATACCATTCTCAAATGCTCTTCATGTTCCTTCTTGCTCTTTGAGTATACCAATATATCATCAATAAATACAATCACAAAGAGATCCAAATACGGCTTAAATATCCCATTCATCAAGCTCATGAAAGCATCAGGGGCATTCGTAAGACCAAAGGACATCACCACAAATTCATAATGCCCATACCTAGTTCGAAAAGCAGTCTTTGGTACATCCGTTGCCCGTATTTTCAATTGATGATAACCGGATCTCAAGTCAATCTTAGAGAAGACACAAGCACCTTGTAACTGATCGAACAAGTCATCAATGCGAGGAAGAGAGGATACTTGTTCTTAATAGTTACCTTGTTCAGTTGTCTGTAGTCTATGCACATCCTAAAACTCCCATCCTTCTTCTTCACAAACAAAACTGGAGCACCCCAAGGAGATGCACTTGGTCTAATGAAGCCCTTGCTCAACAACTCTTGAAGTTCAGCCTTTAACTCTCTTAATTCGGCGGGAGCCATTCTATACGGGGGTAAGAAATGGGGCGTGTGCCCGGTTCAAGATCGATACGAAGTCAATATCCCTATCTGGTGGCAACAACCAGGAAGATCTGTAGGGAACACATCCAAAAATTCTCGAACTACGAAACTGATTCAATTGAGGGTACTTGGATAGTGTCATCCTTGAGATGTGCCAAGAAAGCTAAACACCCTTACTGACCATCCTCTGAGCACAAAGAAAGGAGATAATACGCACCGGATTGGGAGTGTAGTCACCCTCCCACACTAACGGATTTGTCCCAGGCTTGGCTAACGTTACCGTTTAAGCATTACAATCCAAAATCGCAAAATTCGGAGAAAGCCAAGTCATACCCAGAATTACATCAAAGTCACCCATTTCTAAATAAAAATCTACATAAGTGTTGCTCCCCACAAAATTCACGAAACAAGACCCTACACTTTTTCGACTATCACCGACTCACCCACCGGAGTAGAAACACGAATAGGCATGTCAAGTAATTCACAATGTAAATTTAGACCGTTAGCAAATGAGGAAGATACATATGAAAACGTGGAGCCAGGGTCAAATAATACAGATGCCATGCAATCACAAACCAAGAGATTACCTGTGATAACAGCATCAGACGCCTCCGCTTCAGACCTCCCAGGGAAAGCATAACAATGGGCCCCATTATTTGTCTGTCCGTTGCCCCTACCATGTTGTGTAGTAGTGGCTCCGTTTTGCCCATCACCTCTGCCGTTTTGGTGACCGCCATTACCTCGACCACCACGTCCTCCAGAAAAACGGCCTCTACCATGACCACCCCTACCTCTAGCTAGTGGGGCTCTGTAACTCTGTTTTGGACAATTCCTCCTAATATGTCCAATCTCCCCACATCCATAGCACTCTCTAGAATCGGGCATAGGTCTCTCGGAGTAGTGTTGACCGTTCTGAGGTGGACTCCCAACTACAGTTTGTAGTGAAGACTGTATTGGTCGAACTGAGTGACCTCCGGAGTTCTGTCCTCTAGAGTAGGAACCATTAAACTCACCTCCCCTTCGAAATCTCTTTGATGTCGATGTCGTGGTGAAGTCATCTGGCTTCACTCCTTCCACCTCTATCACAAAGTCTACCACCTCTTGGAAGGATGTTGCTGTTGCCGCTATCTGTAAGGCTGTGTGTAATCCGCAATTCTGACCTCAACCCCTTCACAAAACGGCGGATCCGTTCTTGTGGACTGAAACAGAGTTGGGTGGCGTATCTGGATAGTGCGCGAAATTAGCCTCGTATGCATTAACCGTCATTCTACCTTGCTCCAGACTCAAGAACTCATCCCTCTTTCTATCTCTCAAATTCCTTGGGATATATTTCTCCATAAATAGGGTAGAGAATGATTCCCAAGTCATAGGTGGTGCCTCTGTTGGTTGACACTCAACATGTGAACGCCACCACATTTTGGCGTTACCTTGGAACTGATAGCTCACGAACTCGACACCAAACCTCTCTACTATCCCCATCTTGTGTAGTAGCTCATGACAATCAACCAGAAAATCATAAGCATCCTCAGATTCTGCACCCTTGAAGGTTGGAGGTTTCAATTTCAAGAACTTACTGAAAAGTTCATGCTGATCGTTTGTCATAATAGGCCCAGTAGTCAGACGTGGAAATGTGCCTGTTCCCAATGATGCATCCATGCGGGGAGCCATAGTAGCCGCATGTCGTATCTCTGAAACCGGAGGTGTTGGTGCAGAAACCACTGGAGGTGTCTGACCTTGATCGGATAACCCACTAAGATAAGCAAGTACCTGGTTGATCATCTCTGGGGTAGGTTGGGGTGGCATTTCCTCATTCTGTTCTTGTTCGGTTTCCCCTTCCTCACCCTCTCTTACTACATCCTCAGTCGGTGGAGGAGTCACCGCCCTAGCATCAGATGGGCTAGGGGCTCGTCCTCTCCTCTAGAGGACGTCCTCCACGACCTCTTCCACGCTCTTGCCGCTGTTTTCCTCGAGCCACAGCCCCAGTGGCTGGCTCAGTAGTTTCCTGTCTTTCCGTTGTCGCTGCTGGTGCGGTCGTTGCTTTAGTTCTAACCATCTGCGAAATAGAGTGAAGATGGTTCAGATACCAATTCGTATCGCCCAGATACCAATTGGACTCAAGTAGTAGCACGAAAGAAAGAATGAAAGAGTGAAATTTTCCTAAAGTCTTATAGCCTCTCAAGGAAAAGTAAAGGCGTCCCCCTACCGTTCCTTAAGACTCTACTAGACCTGTTCTTGTGTGATGAGACCAACGAACCTAGTGCTCTGATACCAAGTTTGTCACGACCCAAATCGGGGACGCGACTGGCACCCACATTTACCCTCCTATGTGAGCGAACCAACCCATTTACACCTTAACATTTTAACATAATAACAGAATATAATGCGGAAGACTTAAACTCAAAAACAATTCAAAACTATTATTATTATCCCCAAAATCTGGAAGTCATCATCACAAGAACATCTATGATCAAATTACTAAACTAAACTATCTAAGAATGTCTAAGAAGCTAAAAGTACATAAGAAACTAGTCCATGCCGGAAGTCAAGGCATCAAGACTCATAGAAGAAGATCCAGTCCAAGCTAGAAGCGTTAGCTCACCCTGAGATCCGGTATGACGAAATCTGGCCCGAATTACTGTTGTGTTGAAGTTGACGGAACGTTTGCTGCATAGCACAAATAACAAAGAGGAAAACAATAAAGTAGGGGGTCAGTACAACCACACGTACTGAGTAGATATCATCGGTTAACTCAAAATAGAAGATAATATATATCAAGTAATATTATAAATCAACTATAAAACTCAACATGTAGCAACAACAAAATCATAATCGTCAATAAATACCTTTAAGTTCATTCATGAGGGCTCAAGCCTCATTACCACACTCATTTGGGAATTAAGTTCATTATGTTGAGTATATTTCCATCTTTCGAGATTCATTATCTTTCTTCCTCTTGTGTTGGTACGTGACACTCCGATCCCCTACCACTATGTGTCGGAACGTGACACTCCGATCCCCTATATGTGTCGGAACGTGACACTCCGATCCCCTATATGTGTCGGAACGTGACACTCCGATCCCCTATATGTGTCGGAACGTGACACTCCGATCCCCTATATGTGTCGGTACGTGACACTCCGATCCCCTATATCTACGTGTCGGTTCGTGACACCCGTCCCACTAATACTATTGTCGGAACGTGACACTCCGATCCACTAATACTATGTGTCGGAACGTGACACTCCGATCCACTAATACTATGTGTCAAAACGTGACACTCCGATCCACTAATACTATGTGTCGGAACGTGACACTCCGATCCACTAAATTCATTCCATCCGTTCATCAAGCCTTCTCTATACCAAGGCATCATCAATCCCATCACTTTAATTCATCAAGCCTTCTTTCATACCAAGGCATCATCATTGATAACATAGATTAAGTTTCTTTCAAGATTTGGGATTATTAGATAGTTTCATCATGCTTGTCTTATCAAAATCACATAATCATATTCATACAAGCATACAATAAGCATATAGACAGGTTTACAATACCATCAACACATATTATTCACTATTGAGAGTTCACTACGAATATCGTAATATAAACCATAACCTACCTCCACCGAAGAATTGAAATCACAAGAAATTCCCAAGCTTGTTATTCTCCTCAGCCTCTCGATCGATCTCTCTATCCCACTTTCTGTTCTTTCTCTTTTGTTTTCCTATGTTCAAACCCTCTTTTTCTTTACCCTAATTAATCATATAATAAGTGTGAAAAAGGACAATAAACCCCTCTAATCAGCTTAAGGTTACCCCTTTTAACCCCTAAGTATTAGACTTATTAATGTTACCCATCAATCTTTATAATTAAGGAAAGAGTAGTCAAAAACGACCCTTAAACGTGTGGAGAAATCCTAAACTGCCTGGGATTGCGTGACCTGTGACGGGCCGTCGTGAGTGCGACGGTCCGTCGCACAGGCCGTCGTGCCTCCCCAGTTTTCAGGTGGTCTGCGACGGCCCGTCACCCTGTGACGGTCCGTCCTGCACCTCCGTCCTGACGGTCAGAAACTCGTTTCTCGAACCAAATTCTCAAACGTTGAGTGTTGAAGTGTTTTGCAACGGAAACTCACCACGGTTCGTCGTGGATGTGACGGAACGTCCTGCAGGTCCGTCACAACTTACAGAGAGTCGATTTTAATATAAAATTTGAAGAACTCTAAGTGTCCTGGAACGACACCCCCTCGACGGGCCGTCGGGACCACGACGGTCCGTCGTGACACTCGTCGTTCCAGCCAGTTTTTCCAGAAATGGACTCTGTTGCTCAAAACGACTAAACAGGTCGTTACATGAATTCAATCTAATGAACCTAATTCCCAAATGAGTATGATGGGGAGGCGTCAGTCCTCATTGATGTGCTTGGTGTTATGACCAAGGGTGATGATAAGGGTAAATGTTGCATGTTGAGTATTGTAGTAGGTTTTATGATATTACTTGATATATACTGTTTTCTATTTTGAGTTGGCCGATGATATCTACTCAGTACCCGTGTTTTGTACTGACCCCTACTTTTATGTTTTCTTCTTTGTTATTTGTGGAGTGCAGCAAACGTACCGTCATCTTCAACTCAACCGCAATTCTAGCCAGTCTTCGTTGCACCGGATGTTCAGGGTGAGCTAATGCTTCTAGCTTGGACTGGATCTTCTTCCTCATGTCTTGATGCCTTGGAGTTCCGGCATGGACTAGCTTTTACTTATTTTAACTTCTTAGAATACTCTTAGTTTAGTAGTTGATCATAGATGTTCTTCGGTGATGACTTCCAGATTTTGGGGATTAATAGATGTTGAATTTTCATAGTTATTGAATTGGTTTTTATTAAGATTTAAGTCTTCCGCATTACTTTTGTTGATATAGTTGAAATGATAAGGGTTAGATTGTTGGTTCGCTCACATAGGGGGAAAATGGGGTGCCAGCCGCGGCTCGGTTTTTTGAGTCGTGACAGTACCCTTCTTGAATAATTATTTTACACTTATTTTTACCATCAACTTATTGCCTGCTGCACTTACAAGTTATATAATCTTTAAGTGTGGAAACATAATTTATAATTAAAAAAATATTCTTACATGTTGCATGTTACATGGAGTGTATATATATATATATAGTTGTCCTCTACATGAATTGCTTTTGCTTAAACATTCTTCTTGAAAGATTAAAAAAATACTTATCCGAAATTATTTATTTTTCAACCTATTTATTGTAGTTATATATATATATATATAATATATATAATATATTCTATATATATATATATAATACTCATATTCAGCATTTGAATTTTAATCATGATAGTATTCTTAATTAATTACAAGATTCCTTTCAGAAAAAATGATTGGATGAAAAAACATATATTCATCATATCATCATTTTCAAGTTGATTTCAATTAGTAAATACTGTAATTCATATATTTTTTTATATAACAAATAAAAGAATGTGCTTACTCAATTTCTTAATTCATAAAAATTGAATGTATAGAATTGCCGTGAGATAAAAGAGTTTATGGTATATTTTCAGTTTTGAGTACTTACTGAAGACATATAATAATAGTTTAGTATGTACAAGTCCTATAATTCTCATGCTATGCAATTGATGTGTATCGATTATTATATACTATATTGTGCTGAGAAACAAAGAGAGATCTCTAGATATATGTGAGTTATCTTATATGTTCTAAATTTCATTTGATTTTGTTTATTTAAAAACATTCATCGTTAATGTTATGTTTGCACAATCTCATAGGTAAATATTTGAAATCTTTTAAGGTCTTTGTCACAATATGATAGTATTATTTGCATGATTATGCTAGTACACTTTTCATTTTTGAAAGATAATATCATAAGTAAAATATTTTCTTTTGAAAAACTAAGTATATGTACAAGAGAATAATCGTAATATTTAGTATGATACTCTAATTATGCATAGGACAATAAAGTCTTGAACCATATAACATATATTTGCTATTTCCATTTATGAATAATTGATTTTATGTCAAATGTCTTTTGTTAAAAATTAATTTCTTCCATACTTAGAGTTTGAGGATAGAAAGGTCTCATCCAAAATATTATGGGCTTCATAGAAAACGTGTTTTTGTGTACGCTCTATGCACATTAAGGATAATATTATACTTGATGCATAATAAACATGTTGTTTGCCCGGATAACACCTAAGTAACAAAAAGTGCGACTATATATTTATATTTTAGCATGACCACCTATCATAGGCTAATTTCTCATATGTTACACACCTTAGAAAATTTATTGTTTACGGAATATATATCTTATAATTTATTTATTTACATCAATGTAAATTTTTCAAAACACATATACGTTTAGAGCATCTATTCTACATCACTTTTAAATACATTGATAAATATGTTGTAAGACATATGTATGTTTTTACAGGAATATTAATGCATTTATTATCTTTGTGGTTTAAGATAGCATGTTGTGGTCTCTTAGAAATTATTACTTATATTCAATGTGCGTTGAAAATTGTCAATTCATGAGATACATGTCGTTTAAATGTTGTACGTACCAATGACCATTGGTGTAGGTTCATAAATTTTTTATGCATTTTTATTACATTTAAATTATTAATCCATTGATTGTCCTGTTACAATATTCCCTGTGTCACATCTCGACCCTATACCCTGGGTAAGACTGGTACTAGAGGACCATTGCTTGTCCCAAGTGAATTGTTGGTATGGCCTACCTACTCAAAGGGAGATTTAAATCATTAATGCAAGGATTAAAATGCTAAATAAATAAACTGTATCAACTGAACTCATAATGTGTTTTTAAGATTAAATATATAACTTAGAAAAAGTGGCAACTCGAATCTGAACATAAGACAATAACAAGATAATGGTGAATGAACTATCATCTGATTGACTATCTATGAAGCCTCCTAAAAAACTGAGATGGATGTTGGAAAATACCCATGACATCCTAATGAACTAATATATTACTAAAAAAAATAAAAAGGTGCCCTACAGATTGCAAGGAGGCTAACCAACTGAGTCTGCCGTGCTCACTGGATCAAGAATGTGCCTCTTGATTATCCTAATTACCTACGTGTACATCATAAGACGATGCATACCAAATCGAATAGGTAAATTCAATGTACTAGTATGCAAGTTGGAATGTTAAGCATAACATAGGTTCGAAAAGTGTTTCAAAGAAACACTTACCTGGAATTTAATTAACTCAACTGAAATAAATATAAAAGCAGTGTGAATAAATTTAGTATAATTAAAATCTTTAAAATATGATTTTTCAACTTTGGGTATTTAGAAAATATAATTATAACTCTTTATGTATGCAAAAATACAATATGAACTTAGTAATGTATATAAAAATACAAAGAATTTTTAAGTATATAAAATTACAAAATATTGTTGTTGGAGTTGTTCTAACCGAAAAGCATCACTTAAGAGATATATAATGATACAAAATTTTACCTCATGCTTCCAAGGACCATCCTACACCTTGCAAGGGTATATAACCTACTTCACAAAGTGGATCCACTAGCATATGCGAAAAAAGGACTAAAGGAATTATCTAAAAAGTATGTTCCTTTGGTACTCATGATGTCTAATGATTTACGCGGGCTATGATTTATTTTAACTCTCACCTTGATCTGTGCTAAATCCTACAAGAAAATATGATACTACATTGTTAAAAACATAACTTATTTAGGAGGTTTGAGATAATTCATTAAAACATAGCTCAAAGTCTATCTTTTAATCTCAGTTTACTCTCTTGCTTATTTGTCAATGCATTTACTTTCTAATAGAAAAAAAAATCTCAAAGACTCTTGAAAAACTAACCCAAAGGCTCTTTACTAAAAAAACTAGCTCAAAGGCTCTTTACTGAAAAACAAGGTCAAAGACTCTTTTGGAAATCAAAGTTTCCTTACTTGATTGAAAGTGAATTTTTTTTAAACTCTTTGTGAATAAATAGTCCCCATATACTTTTGACGAACATAACTTTTACTTTACTCTTGCTGCAAACAAAAATCAAATCCTAAAACAAATTTAAAATGTTTGTAAAAGACTTTTGAAAAACTTCAAAATATTATTTTGACTTCTTCACTTAACTTTTAACTTCTTGACTTGACTCTTAACTTTTTGACTTGACTCTTTAATTTCCTTGATTTGAATTATGTATTCAAGGATCATGATATTTGAAAGGAAACATTGCATGATGTTTTGGTATGATTTTAGATAGGAACAACAAGGTTCTTGAAGAATCTTGAGAACATGAGTAAAAGTTTTCGAACCCTAGTTTGAATGTTAATGATCAAAAAAACCTTTTTTAAGATTCTTGAATTAGTTAGTTGAATTATCTACGGACAAGAATTATGAGTTTCATCAGTAAAGCTGACGTATGATTGTTTTGAATCTTTTATTAGTGAAGAAATTTGATTAGGGTTTTCTTGGAGATAAAAAAAAATTGCCATTTTTAATATTTTCCATCGTCTGATTCGTAACAACACTTTATAAATTGCTAAAATTGTCATAGCTTTTTACTCAAAAATCGAATTGATGCAAATTGATAGCGCTAAAAGTTGATTCAGTTACCTATAAATTGATAGTTTATAGCTCACATACCATTTATCGTCTATGATATATTATGATTTAAAGTCGACCAAATATGAATCTGAACATCAAAACTTAATTGATAAGGAAAAGTAAAGAATATTTATCAAGAACTCATCAAAAACATAAATCCTTAAATTTGAAGAACTAAATTACGCTTAAAATAAAAATTTTCATGTGGATGAACAACCAAAAACCTATGCATGATCACATTCTTTTTTGATCACCCCTGAAAAAAAACCAAAAGTTACACTTCGACGATCTTGACGAATCTTGAATGCCTTTATTCTTTCTCCACTTTTCTCCTCTTCTTTTCTTTTCTCTCAATACCCTTACTCTTTTGGTAAAATTGTAAAAAATATAATTAATCTTATACACCTAATAGTAAACTATTTTTTTAAATTATTTGGGTACATAAAAGAACAAACTAACCTTCCGAAATTCATATTGGTTGTAACGAACCTGTTTAGTCGTTTTGAGCAGCAGATTTTATTTCTGGAAAATTGGCTGAAACGACGGACCCCACGACGAACCGTATTGGGCACGACGGACAGTCGCAGGGTCTCGTTTCAAAACACTTAGAAATTCTGAAAATGGGTACTGAAAATCGACTCTCTGAAACTCGTGACGGAATGGCAGACGGACCGTCACAGGTGTGACGGACTGTCACAGATTCTTCAGTGGAAATTGAGTCTCTGACCCTTGCGACGACCTGCAGGACGGACCGTCGCAGGCACGACGGGACATCGCAGGGTGCATAATCCCAGTCTGGGTCGGATTCATTTACACATTTTAAGGGTCGTTTTGGACTATTCCTACTTTAATTATAAAGTTAGAGGGTTAAGGATTATAAGTTTAATTACTTGGGGGTTAAAAGAGGTAACCTTAAGTTAATTAGTGGGTTATTATTGCCATCTGTTACACCTAATTATATGTTCATTAGGGTAAAAAAATAAAGAAAATAGAACGAACAAAGAGAGGGAAAGAGAAACGAATTAAGAGAGGATCGAACGAGAAGGAGGAACAAAAGCTTTGGGAATTTCTTGCTTGATCACTAGTCTTCGGTAGAGGTAGGTTATGGTTTTCACACTATTCGTAGTAAACTCTTAGTAGCGAATGATATGTGTAAGTAATACTGTAAACCCTTCTATATGCTTAATTGTATGCTTGCATGAATATGATTATGAAATTGTGAATAAATAAGCATGATGAAGCTATTGAGTCCCAAATCTTGAAAAGAAACCCTAATCTACTTTGTTAATGATAATGCCTTGGTATAAAAGAAGGCTTGATGAACGAAAGTGGTGAGATTAGGGATCGGGTGCCACGTTCCGATACCAGGATAGAGATAGAGGATCGGGTGCCACGTTCCGTACTACCAGGATAGAGATAGAGGATTGGTGCCACGTTCCGGTACCAGGATAGAATGAGGATCGGAGTGTCACGTTTCGACACCAGGATAGAATGAGAATCGGAGTGTCATGTTCCGACACCAGGATAGTATATGGATCGGGTGCCACGTTCCGGTACCAGGATAGAATGAGGATTGGAGTGTCACGTTCCGACACCAGGATAGTATATGGAGAGGAGTGTCACGTACCGACACGAGGGGACATAATGAATCTTGAAAGATGCTAATACACTCACTTTAATGAATCTAATTCCCAAATGAGTATGGTATTGAGGCTTGAGTCCTCATGTGTGAACTTGACGGTAATTGTTAATGATATAGTACTTGTTGTTGCTACATGTTGAGTATCATAGTTGATTTTATGATATTGCTTAATATATATGTCTTATTTTGAGTTGGCCGATGATATCTACTCAGTACCCGTGCTTTGTACTGACCCGTACTTTTATGTTTTTTCTTTGTATTTGTGGCGTGCAGCAAACGTGCCGTCGTCTTCGACCCAACAGTAATTCAAGCCAGTCTTTACTACATCGGAAATTCAGGGTGATCTAATGCTTCTAGCTTGGACTGTATCTTCTTCTTCAAGTCTTGATGCCTTCAACTTCCGGCATGGACTAGCTTCTTATGTATTTTTAGATTTTTAGAATACTCTTAGATAGTAATTTGATCATAGATGTTCTTGTGGTGATGACTTCCAGATTTTGGGAATAATAATAGTTATTAATTTGATGTTATTAATGAGTTGAGTCTTCCGCATTACTTTCTGTTGATATATGTTGAAATGTTAAGGTTTAGATTTGTTGGTTCGCTCACATGGGAGGGTAAATGTGGGTGCCAGTCGCGGCTCGGTTTTGGGTCGTGACATTGGCTAATTCCTTAACCGAACAAACCAACTTCCAAAATGAAAAAGTCATACATACGAACCCGAAATCGGGCAAACTTGGAAACTATGGAAAAATCATTCCAAAAATAACTATTTCATGTTCATAGCTTCATCCTTGCTTATTTGTAATTGTTAGATACTAATATCTCCCTCTTGGGAACATTCATCCTCGAATGAGATAACTCTAACTAATTAGTGGTGGTAACATCAATTTCAACACTCAATCAAGAAAATGCAACAAAAACATGTACTCATACTTTAAGAGTACTAGAAGAACACTAATACAATTGGTTTTAAAACATTTACTCCGAATTCAAAGAGATGTGGATATATTTTCTTCCAATCCTCTTTACCTTCTCAAGTAGATTCTTCATAAATTTTTTACATGATGTTATTTACTTTGTTCACAACATGTGAACTTGGTGATCTAGATTCTAAGACAGAACCTCGTCATTAGTCAAACACTCATTGATTTTATTATCCTCAGTTGATATTATATGTGAAATATCTCTCATGCACTCCCTGAACATGGTGATTTGAAACACGAATAAATGACTGCTAACTCTTGTGGTATTTAAAATTTATAAACTACCATGCCAAACCTTTAAGCAATATTTGTATGGACGAATGCACTGGGTAATGAGCTTCCCCTTCAAACAAACTATGATAACACCCTTCAGGAGTGAAGCTTTTCCAGTGACGTAGTCATCTACCCACTACCAAAAAAATAGTATTTAACGAGTAATAAAATCCGTTGCTATTCTTTGGTATTTCGTTGCTAAACCGTATTCACAACGGATTAGTGGATGTTGCTATTTCGCTCATTAGTAATCACTTATGGACGAAAAATGAGTTTCATCGCAAGTTTAGCGACGTATTACAGTCGAGTGATACCCATTTCCACTTGTTAGTGTGAACTGATCTGTACTTATATAGGTAGTTGATTATTTCATAATTTATTTCGTCATTTCAAATATATTCGTGACGGATTCAAGTCACGAATCCATGACAAAATATTTTATTATTTGAGCCACAATTTTTGGCACTAAAATATTTCGTTCCCAACCCGTCACTAACATTATTTATCGCAACAACCAAATCATCATTAAATATTTTGCTAATTTTTTGGTACAAAAAATTCATTTTTTATTAAGTATACATTGCTGAAATAAATTTAATAACAATTACTAAATACCTTTAAACCAATAAATATTCATTAGAATAATATTTAGATGGTTTAATATTTGTAGATAGCAAAACTAGATCACAAAATTTTGGAGCAAAAAATCAAAACCAATCTAACAATTATTCATAAGAGAACCTATGCACATCAACTTTTGGATCATATTGATAAAAAAAATTCTGAGATATTTCTTTATATTTTTCTTGTGAATAAAGATAAAGATAAAACATTGAAGACTAGGAACAAAATTATAATTATAGGAAAATGCATTAACATACATAACCTTTTCGATGAATTAAACGTATTATATTTTAGCTAAATTATATTACATTTAACCTTAGATTTAAATCAACGAGTTGATAATTATGAACAACAATACAATATTTTAGAATACATACTATAAGTCTATAACCCTACAAATATACATTAGTCCCCAACAAACACATGAGGAGACAAGTTAGAAAGTGTATATGTACCTAAACTAACACTTGAACTGTGATCCAATAAGGAAAATATTTTTTATAAGTCATTATAATATGTTGAGGATAATTTTGACCCTTTTTCTTTGTGCAAAACCAGATAGGAAAAAAAATAAAAACACTGTAATTGACACGTCAATGTTCACAAAATCTTGGATGAGTTTCTAATGTTTCAATAAGTTCATATAAATTTCATGAAAAAGAATAGCTACCTGATTAATTTTATTGCTATGACCTATAACAGGCACTTTATGCAATAATCCTTTAGAGATGATTCATAAACAATGTAACATACCAACAATAAGGGCAAAAGTTATCATCCTAATGTAAATTACATATTTTCATGTAAGATTATTTTGTCATGTTTTGTTTTTGTTGCGCTTTCTCAAATTTGTTGAATGGTTACTAGCATCACCCTCTTGGCTAATCTAAATGAAAATATGAGTTATAAATGAGGGAAAGGGTTGCATTCTGTAGGAATGCAAGAATTACTTTTAATAATACTACCATAGAGAAGGCAAAACATACCTCAGAAGTCATTAGACTATGAGTTGAGACATAGAGAGAATAGACAACCTAAATCATCAACGAAATACTATGTGGACCTATTAAGAAATAACTAAAAAGCGTTGATGCTCACAAAGCTAGATAAAAGCTTCCATGTTCAATAGGAAGATTGGGAATAACATGTTTGTTCTGCAAACTAGTACTTGAAAGTCCAGATATAATATCATTGATAACCTTATCAAAAATCACTAGGTTTTGTTGTCATGTTATAGGTTACAATGACAAGGCCACATGAAAAAACGACTTATAGCAAGAATGGATGGAAAAGTATAGGTAAAAACAATGAGAATGGAAAGTTTTTTACTCTATATTCTAGGTGGTCATGTCCCACCTTCTAAATTTTGTTTCAAAAAAATCACCACCAACTTTCTTGTACAACAATTTTTACATAATGTTCTTCTAAGAAAATTTTCTCTGTTCATACTTATTTTAGTAAATACTTTTGCATCTTTACTGAATTGTACAAACTGAAATTATATGATGGAAAACTCGTTATTGAAGATAGACAATTGTTATTCCTACTTACCGAAGATTCAAGGATTATCTCAATGAGAAGGACTCAGGCTGTGATTAAAACATTACAGCATAAGTAGAAAATTAGTTGAGAGTTAACAAATCATATAAACCTCACGCACACAGCAGGTTCACAAATTAGTAAGCTAAGAAAAAAAGAGGAGAAACCAAACAGGAATTGGAGAGATAGATTTTAGGGAGAAAAATTACCTTGGCAGCTTCACACTACTACCAATTAGGAAAAGTTATAACAAAAATCATCAATAGAAATCAATAAGAATTTCAAAAAATAAAACAAAAGAAAATAGTAGAGGTAATAAGAGAAACAACAATAACTTAATATAAAGTTGAAAGCAGAGATAAATAAAACCATTAATGATATATGTTGACACTACTAAAGTTTACTTGTAGCTAGATGGACAACCAGTCTGATAGTGATTAATGAAACACAATAGTAGGTTCTTCTCTCTATCTTGCATTGTTAACCTAATTACTAGTTTGTATGGATGATAAAATACAACCAATGGTTTATACTTCTAATCACTTTTTATTAGTTATCAAGCTTCTATGTCTTAGTAAGAACTGAAAAATTAATGGATGAAGAATCAATATCCCTTTTAGACCAAAATTTAAAATCTTTTACAAGATTTGACAATAGGAATGTACGAATGATGGCATCAGAAAGAGGAAGGAGAAATAGAACACTTACTGAATGTCTATGTCTTTCTGAATGTTTCACACACTAGATGGTATACCTTAAAAAGAAAGGAAAATCAAAGGCAAATTTATGAGATGATGTCCGTAAAAAGGAAAATAACAAACTAAAATGAAGATAAGCTCACCAAACCGATCGACACTTGAATTCCTCAGAATATTTGCTATTTACTCATAGATGAAGGAGATAGAATCAATAGTTAGAGAACCACATCTTGGCCAAAATATTTTGGTGTTGGAAGGAGAGAAAGGCATGAAACATCGTTGAGCACAATGGCTTTTTGTAGGATGTTACTCCTAAACAAAGTTAGGGAAGAAACAATATCTAAACTAGAGCAAAATACTTATTTAACTTGTACATTGGAGCACCTAAAGAGTAAATATCCCACAATGATAAACCCCAAACCGAGCAACCTACTAAATCACAAAGAAGGGTGTACATTACAACTTCTCTATAGCTAAACTTGTAAACAGTGGTCTCGAGATGGGTACTTCAGCTAACTGCTTAAGCCGATAATATTATTAGCATACTTAAAACATTCTTTGTATAAAAAGTTTCTCCCCCAAGGATACACAAACATGTACCGATCTCACAATTTAGTGAATAAAATAATGCAACTTCAAAATATATGACATGTAAAACACGTGTTTCACAGCTAAATTCTCCATGGGAATATTCAATACTACAGTTTCAAGATCTTATATGCATACAGTATTTTTAAAGAGTTCTCGAAAAGAAGATACAAGAAAAATAAAAAAGGGAACTTTCCTAGTAATACATTGTTGTTGATGCTGAATGAATTTATCTCTATGAAATATTAAATTCTAGAGAAAAATTGAATTTCCCAAGTGATTATATAGCCATATTTTGGGCCACAAATAAGTAAATTAGTTTGAATAGAAGAAACAAATAGAAATCACCAATAAGAAATTTCTTTTCAATTCTAATACACAAATTACATTCATATGAGAGTAGTATTGCTAAACATCTTTAGAAAAGGGCCAAACATATTAAATTACAACAATAAACTCCTATTTCCTCGAAACAACAATGAAGCCTACAAATTTCACTCAAAATAGAAGTGAAAGATGTTCAGACCTCACCAGTTGGGAGGTAACATTGATCAATGTTTCACTTGCACTTGACACTGACTCCTTCCTTCCCAGCAATGATAACGACACTGGGCATATCCAAGAACAATCCATGATCCACCACTCCTTCGAGAGACGCGATCTCCTTCCCAGGTGCATCATAATCCCTAATAGGAGTTTTGATATAGAAATTAATAATATAATTCGAGTAATCAACCACATATGGCTTCCCATTACCATCAAATGTCAAATTTGCTTCAACACCCTCTTCCTTAAATAATTCCTGTAACCTAACAAAATTGTACATCATACAAGACTGCACCACCTCAATTGGCATACCCAACCTTGATCAACAAAGACCTAAAATAAGCTCTGAATCATCGACCAAAATAATGAAATTATCAAACGCCGCCTCCACCATCTTCTCTCTTAAAAGAGCTCCTCTTTGACCTTGAATAGGTTGAGATTCGGGTCGATCTCATTAACAACATGAATATCTAGATAAATATGTGGTGGTCATCAAGAGTAGATAATGGGATGTTAAGTGACGAAGCTTGTTCTTCGGTATACTTTGAAGTGGGAACTCCTACAATGTTCATAAGTTTGCCAGTTGACACCCAATTTAGCTAAAACAAAAGATGTTGTTGAGCAATTTACTAGACCAAGGACCATTCAACATTTTACAAACTAAATGGCCCTATCAGCTGCGAGTTTCTTGAGTTCATCTTGGGTTAAAGGTGAAGGAACGGGTGTAGAGATGGATTTAATTGAAGGGCTTGTGGAGCGAATGCTGATAGTGGGGTTGCGCAAGAAGACAGAACATCTTCGCTGAGACAAAAGCTTGGAAAGAGATAATTTTTTAGAAAACCTTATTTTTGAGAAAGATTTTTGTAAAAAGATAGGTTTTATTTTTTTGTTTGATGTGACTCACTTTGAGACCAAAAAAATTAATAAAATTTTCCCTTGGTCAAACACAGTGTTGCAACAGCCTAAGTGACAGATTATAATATCCGTCACAATAAATAATTATTTAGATTAAATTCTAGTAACGAATTTTCTATTGCTATATAGTTGAAATTTAATGAAAATATATTCATAAATCTACCCACTCTTTTCCGTCACAAATTTTGTCGCCGAATATTAATCAAAATTGTCACCCCAATTTTGTAGCAAATTATGGCCCCAAAATTTTGCACTAATTTTTAACGACTATAAAATATTATTTCGACAATCTATCGCTATATCATATCTCTTAAATTTATTTGCATTTTTGCAAAAAAATAAATATTCCGCTGCGAATCCATCATATTTAGTGATGAAGTACAATTTGTCTATAATATCTATCGCTAAACAGAGTTTTTTTAGTAATGACCTAAAACAATAATTTTATACTCACAACATCATTGTACGACTCCTGACGACTCTTTGTTGGTTCTAATCTCTTTAACGACTTTAATTTTCTCCATATAATGATGAATTAACTCTGGTACTATCAACCCTGATTTACAAACTTCGAACCGTCCAAAAGAAGTCTTCAATTCTTCCCTGAAGGGTATCAGAAGGATCCATTTGTATGCTATAATGTTAACTATTGTTGTAAGAAACAAAATGTGATATAGGTGATCATCCCAGTTACACTTGAAATAATCACAGAATCAACCTCGGTACCTAAAAACACCATCTTCCCCTTGTTCAAAAACCATCACTTTTTGCTTATTAACAACTGCCTTTGATTAAAGTGAAATATAGTCTAGGTATTGCTCACCTTTTACCGCTGACACTTATGATGACTCATCCCCACTGGTCAACACTATTCCTCTTTTAATGGAATTCATTAATAAAACTCCTACTCGTGAAAGTATATACACCTCCTGGGCTAACTCTTTCTTACGTTCCTTAAAATAGGTGGTACTACCTATGTACAACCTGCTGAGGGAATCAACAACAACATTAATCTTACCTAAATGGTAAATAATACTCATGTCATAATCTTTGAGTAACTATGGCAACTCTGTTTGTTTGAGATTCAACTTTTGCTAACTAAACTGAAAGTGAAGACTCTTGTAATGGCTGAACATATCCTCATGAACACCATAAAGAAAATGACTACACATCTTAAGGCTAATACTACAACATCCAGTTCTAAGTTATGGGCTGGGTAATTCTTCTCATGAACTTTAAATTATTTGGAGGAATAATCTATAACATTGTCATTCTTCATTAACAAACAACCCAAACAAACTCTAGTTGCATCACTTTACACCACAAAACCTTGAGTACCTTTCGCGAAAGTTAAAATTAAGTTGTAGTCAACTTCTTTTACAATTCGTATAATCATTTTTTACAAGCTTCTGACCATTGTAACTTAAATATCTTTGAAGATAACTTGGTCAAAGAAGACAAAATGGATGAGAACCCCTCAACAAATATTCTATTGTAGCCAGTCAATCATAATAAACTCCTAATATCATTAGGAGATGTGATTCTTGGCCAATTCTGCACTACTTCAATTTTCTTATTATCAACAATAATTCCCTCTCCAAATATAATGTGGTCTATGAATGATACATATTCTAGGAAAAGTTCACACTAAAAGAACTTGGCATACATCTCTCATTCGTTAAATTTCTGGAGAACGATTCTGAGATAACTAGTGTGATCTTCTTCGTTCCTTTAATAAATTAGTATGTCATCAATGAAGAGAATAACAAAAATGTCTAAAAAAAAATATTTAAACTATAAGGTCCATGAAATTTTGTGGTGAATTAGCTAAACCAAAGGACATGAAGAAAAATTCTAATTACCATATAGGGTTCTTAAAGTTGTCTTTGGAATATCACATTCCCTTACTCTTAACTGATGGTAGAAAGAATTGATGGTTAATTTTGAAAATTATGTGGCACCAAAATGTTGATAGTGTAAATCACCCATCCTTGGAAGAGGATACTTATTGTTTATAGTAACCTTGTTCCACGGACGATAATCTATACACATCCTAAGGGAATCATCTTTATTCCTCACAAATAAAACTAGAGCGCCCCAAAGTGAGATATTTTATAAAATAAAACCTTTCTGTAGGAGGTCTTTTAACTACTCCATAAGCGCTTTCAACTCTACAAGTGCCATTCTATATGGTGGGATAGATATAGGACAAAAATTTGGAAGAATGTCTATACCAAAGTCTATATCTCTCTTATGAGAGACTTCGAGAAAATCATCTAGAAAAACTTCTGGAAACTCTTTTACTACTAAAACTTACTGAATGCGAGGTATCTACACATTAGATTCATTAACATGGACTAAGTGATACACACGACCCTTAGAACTTCATTCTATAAGGTACGAAATTAAACAAATCTTAGGCACTCGTGAACTGCTTTCCCACTCAGAGTCTAGTTATTTGAAGACTAGAACTTTACTACTCGAGTTTTGAAACCTATTGATGCATAATAGGCATGAAGCCAGTCCATACCTAGAATAGAATCATCTCTACCATGTCTAATTAAATTAGATCAACCATTGTACTCTTGTGATTGACGTAAACGCAACAATCATGATAGACTCTCTCTGCTAGCATAAACTCACAAACATGTTGTCGAAACAGTAGGGCTCAAGATGTTTCTCAAGATAAACATAAAACTAATTACTTAGATCATACCACTAATAACATGTTGTGAATCCTATTTCTCTCGAAGAATCATGATAGCATAAATACATTTTCCTTATCTCTTAGTCCCTGAAATAGCTTATTCAGATGCATATCTATCTTGTGAATCAACTAAAGAAAAATGTGCTCTATTGTCCTCTTTACCATTTCTCTGCCTATTTTTACGCTACTCTCTTATAATATGACAATTCTTGAAACACTTGAAGCAAATAGTGGAGCCATCACAAAAAACCCTTGATTGTCTTCTACCACACTTGTCACTTGAAAGAGTCTTATTACCCCCTGGTGCCTTACGACATTGTGAATGTGCAGGTCTAGCTCTAAAATTCTGAGAATTCAAACTATTATACGCACATTGCTTCTTTATGTAGGTGCACTTCTCGTTTGTGCTTATATTAGGAAGAATGCCACTTGATATTACTCCTTTGCTGCATGGAATCGTTCCCTATGACTTACCCATCTTTTTTATGAAATCTTCTCGATGCCTCATCTTTTCCTCATTAACTTATTGCACATAACTAATCTATTAACTTTTTAACCATACTTTATTTACTCAATAGAAGAAATAACCTAGCTACAAATAAGTTCATTCTACTCCTCATATCAACAACTATTATTATCTTTTTTTTAGTTAACGAGAGAAACTTTATTGATTATTGCACAACAAACTTGATGAAAATCCTAAACTACATCCTAGGCATAGCTGGTGTTTACACTACCTTATGAATGTATGAAGTGAAGTACGTATGAATGAATGACGCATACTATGTGTTTGCTAAATACGGATCCCCAATAGAGGTCCCATATGTTAAGCCCTCATTTTTGGAAAGTCTTGATGTCATGTCAATGATTCCAATGTTTCATTGCATATGAATGAATGATATGTTTTGCATAAAATAAGATAACAAAAAGTTCAAATTTTCGGCGAAAATTAACCTAGATGAAGTAAGTATGACGTATGTAGGATTGTCTATGACCTCTTAGACGTCAATGTTGCCGATCTCGTATGGGGTATAGAATGTTATCTTGACGATTCCCTAGTTATTGGACCAAGAAATTAGGGATACATAACTACCAATTTGCATGCAAGATACTAGGAAAGGATTGCTATAGCTAGAATTACCATGTTTTAAACCTGTGGGAAACACTTATGCCCTAGTTACTCTCATCACTTGATAAATCTCAAATATTCATACTTGCCACTTGTTTACTTAGAAATATTTAATTCTTTTTGTTATTTAGAACCCCCTCTTTTATGACCTTTTTTATTAAAGGACTTGATTAAATAGATTTAATTGTAGGTTAAAGTAATTTCTAAATCATTTTCCTCGTAGGAGCGACCCCAACCTCATAGTTGGATTATTTACTTGATACGACCGCTTATACTTTTTTTCGAGAAGTAAATTTAAGCGCATCAAATTTTTGCGCCGTATCCGGGGAAAATATACTTAAGATTAATTTTAATCACATTATCGATGTTTGGTCAAAAATTTCCTAATTTTAGTTTTTCTCTTTGTTTTTGTCTCTCGCAGGTCTAACTTTAGTGTAGGCCAACTACACGGAGTCGAGGAGAACCCTAAACTTCCACTTGATCAAGAACAAAGCCGCACACTTTGCAGAATGAATATTCAAATAATTCTCTTTATATCGATGATGAGATAAACCCTCAATTTTGCCACGACGGTTGATGCTGATAATTGAGTGAGTGTTGATAACCTTGGCGAAAATAATCCGATGAGGCAACCTCCTACCCCATGCCCTCAAGAGTACTATAAAGGAAATGTTAACAAAGCTGACTATGATGGGAAACTTGTCCTACCTTTTCTACCACAGGGTCATAATTTTGTGGTAACTAGTAGTCTGATGCAAATTATACGAACTATAGGTTTATTTTCGGGATATCTTCTGAGGACTCACATGCTTAAATCACCAAAGTGAGGTTGATTTAAAAGAGTTGTGTGGGGAGGCCTGATTTGATCATGGACGTCATTGGGTTAAGAGTGTTCCCTCTCTCACTGTTGGGAGAGGCTGCTATATAGTTTACTGAGCTTCCCTATAACTCAATCTATACTTGAAATCAATTGAGGAATTTGTTCTTACCACATAAATACCCCGTGTCTAGGAAGTTAAACCACACAGATACAGTTAACACTTTTGTGGCACTACTAGAAAAATCAATCAGTACTTCTTCGGATAGGTTCACCTCGTTCTTGTAAAGTGTCACCATTCACCACATCAATGATGAGTCACTAAAAGACTACTTCTATCGGGGATAAGTTGATAATAATAAAGCTACGCTAGATACGATAGCGTGTGGTTCTTATTGGGAGTATCTTTATGATGAGATCACTAAGAAGCTAGATAAAATCTCACGAAATAATTAAGCTTGGAGCACTACGAAGTCGTATACTAGGAGAAACACTTTTGCAGTGCAATCTGTACACAACCCATCCACTGATGAGACTCGTGAAGAAATGACTCAAATGAGAACTGATCTTGGGTTGGTGTTCAAACACATCACTGGGGGCAGAAAAGGTTAATGCACTAAACTACTTTTCTAAACCACCACCGCCAACTGATGAGTAGTACTATGAGGAGGACTCTTATGAGGTAAATGAGCTGGCGGGGGATTCGACCAAAAGCCCAAGGCTACAATTTGGAGAACTGGTACCAAGGTCAAGAAATAAAGGTCAGAACTATGGTAATTACAACTTAGAGGGTCATTATGTCCAATATGGGAATTACAACCGCGATAATAACATCAATAGGGGTAACAATGGTAAAATAAATTATTGGAGTGGGCCCTATGTTCCACCTCTAAATCATGAAGTTAGTCCTAGGAATAGTTGAGGTAGTATGGCGCGAGTTGAGGATATGTTGCAGAAAATGATGAGCAGGTTTGATGCTAGTGATGAGAACACTAAAGAGTTGAGGAGTGACATAGCGTGTATTGGCCAAAAAGTTGATGCACATGCAATCTGGATCATGCATCTTGAGTTGCGAATAGCCCAATTGTCTTAGACTATGAACCCATGCTAACCGGGCACTCTTCCTAGCAATACTGTCCACAATCTGAAAAAATGATGGACACTGTATGACAGTCACAAATGCCTAGTTATGCAAAGTTCATGAAAGATATGGTCACTAAGAAAAGATCGGTTAGTTTTGAGGATGATGATAGAATGCAGCATTGTAGCGCTATTGCTACAAGGTCTCTAGTGCAAAAGAAAAAATATCTGGGTGCCTTCACTATTGCATGTACAATCGGGTTATTACACTTTGCAAAAGAATTATGTGATCTTGGGGAAACCATAAATCTGATGACTCCCTCAATTTACAAAAAGTTGAGTTTGGGTGACCCAAAGCCCACTTTGATGTGACTACTGATGGCCGATCGATGATTAAGAGGCTTATCGGGATACTCCATGATGTGTTAGTAAATGTGGAGTCATTCATATTTCTTGCCAATTTTGTTATTCTTGATTGTGAGGTTGATTTTGAGGTTCCTATTATTCTTGGGAGGCCATTCCTTTCTACGGGTAGAGCCTTGGTTTATATCGACAAAGGGTAAATGAAATTTAAATTATATAATAAAGAGGTTACTCTTAACATTTGTAGGTCCATCAAAAAGAGTTGTGGAACAAATCGGTATCTGTCATATCTTACAAGGTCTAAAAGTCACCAAGGGTACAAATAGAAGAGCGTCTGGGGGTAAAAGCACTAGCGGCAATGATCTTGATAGTGATTGCATTGAAGAGTATGGGTCATTGGCCTCAACACTTGATGTAGGTGATGTTTGGTTAAACCAAAGAAGTTGGAGTTAGATATGAAGCATCGCGAGTCTCCACCTTCGAAAACATATATGGAGGAGGCTCGAAAAATAGAACTTAAGGCTCTACCACCTCATCTGAGGTATGTATTCTTGGGAAAAGAAGACACTTTGCTGATAATTATTGCATCATATTTGAATGTGCAACAAGTTGAGAGTTTGGTGGAGGTGTTAAACAGGTTCAAAAGAGCTATTAGGTGGACTATTGCGGATATTATTTGGATCCCTCCCATGATTTGTTCACATAAAATCCAACTCATGCCCGATCATAAGAAAAGTATTGAGAACCAGAGATATTTAAATCCACTTATGGAAGAGTTAGTGAAGAAGGAAATTATCAAGTGGTTGGATGCTGGTGTGATATATTCATTTGCCAGTAGTAGTTGGGTATTAATTGTTTAGTGTGTACCTAAGATAAGGGGAATGACTGTGGTACCCAATGAGAAAAATGATCTTGTCCTGATTAGACGGTGATGGGATGGAGGCTGTGCATGTATTATTAGAAATTAAATGCATGGACCCAGAAGAACCATTTTCCTATGACCTTCATGGATCAGATGTTGGATAGACTTGCAGGAAAGGGGTGGTACTGAATTCTTGATCGTTATTCAGGTTGTAATCATATTTCTATTGCAACGAAAGAACAAGAGAAAACCACTTTTACTTGTCCTTATGGAACCTTCCCTTTCAAGAGAATGACAATTGGGTTATATAATGCACTGGCCACGTTTCAAAGGTGTATGATATTGATATTCCCCGATATGGTGGAGGACACAATTGAGGTGTTTATGGATGATTTTTCATTAGTTGGTGACTTCTTTGAGTGGTGTTTGAGTCATTTGTTCGAGGTTCTTAAGAGATGTGAAGATTAATACTTGTGCTAAATTGGAAAAAATGTCACATCATGATAAAAGAAGGTATTGTATTGGGTCATCGCATTTCTGAGAATGGTATAGATTTTGATCGAGCTAATGTTGAGGTGATAGAGATACTTTGCCCAACCATATTTGTAAAATGTGTGAGAAATTTTCTTGGGCATGCAGGATTTATCGGAGGCTCATCAAGGATTTGGTAAAGATTTTACATTCTTGGTGCAAGTTGCTTGAGAAAGAGTGTAAGTTTCATTTTAATTAATCATGTCTTAAGGAATTTGGTGAGTTGAAGGAAAAGTTGGTGTTTGCACCTATCATCATTTCTCCAGATTGGAGCAAGCCATGAAAGGTGATAAGTGATGTGAGTGGGGTCGCTATTCATGTTGTATTGAGACAAAGAAGGGACAAAATACTTCATCCCATTTAATATGATAGTAAAGCGCTTTCTGAAGACTAAAAGAACTACACCGTGACTGAACAAGAAATCCTTGCAGTAGTCTTTGCTTTCTAGAAATTTTACTCCTATTTGCTTGGCAAGAGGGTTATTATGCATACTGAATATTTTGCTTTGAGATATTTGATGGCAAAGAAGGATGCAAAATTGAGGTTGATTCGTTGGGTATTACTATTGAATGTATTTTACTTTGAGATGAAAGATAGAAAAGGGACAGAAAATCAAGTTGCTGATCACTTGTCCGGATTAGAGGATTAAGTAATAAAGGAGTTATGTTAAAAGGCTGAAATTGATGATACTTTCCCTGATGAGCACGTAATGGCTTCCTCCCAACACCTGATTCCATAGTTCACAGACTTTGCGAATTATCTTGCTAGTGATATTGTCCCACCGTATTTGTCCTTTCATCAAAGGAATAAGTTAATGCATGATGTATAAAAGTTCTTCTGTGATGATGGGCTTATTCGGCATTGTGTGCTGAAGATGAGATGTTGAGTGTTTTATAGGCATGCCATTCTTTCTCTTTAGGTGGGCATCATAGTGGTACCCAGATTGCTCATAAGATCTTGCAATGTGGCTACTATTTGCCAACCATCCACCAAGATGCCAATGAATTTACCAAGGCATGTGATAGATGCCAAGGAGATGGTGGCATTTCGAGAAAGTAAGATCTCCCTTTAAATATGATTCTTATGATGGAATTGTTTGATGTGTGGGGCGTTGACTTTCTATGACCTTTTTTGAGTTCTCATGGGATCAAGTACATTCTTTTGGCAGTCGATTATGTGTCAAAATGGGTAGAAGCTATTGTGCTTAGGAATAATGAACGGAAGAGTGTCACCGTGTTCTTGAAACAGAACATTTTTTCTAGAGTTGACACCCTAAGGGATATAATTAGTTATGGGAAATCCCACTTTTGCAACAAGCTGTTGAAGGGATTATTGGAAAAATATGGGGTTCACCATAATCTGGCCACTCCATACCATCCTCAAACCAGTGGCTAGTTTAGGTGTCAAAAAGGGAGATTAAGAAGATTTTGGCAAAAACACTGAATGCTTGTAGAACGGATTGGTAAAGGAAGCTTGATGATACTCTTTTGACCTACCAGACATTATATAAGACTCCCATAGGTATGTCCCCATACCAACTTGTATAGGTATGGCTTGTCACTTACCGGTTGAATTAGAGCATGAGGTCATCTAGGCAATGAAGAAGGTGAAAATGGATTGAAATGACGCGGTGGAGCCGAGGTTATGGGTTGAATGAACTTGATGAATTTGTCTTGAAGGCATATGAAAGTTCAACCCTCTATAATGAAAAGATGAAGAAGTACCATTACTAAAAGATTGAGAAGCGTGATTTTTTATTTGGGGATTTGGTTCTTTAGTTCAATTCTAGGTTGTGCTTATTTTCGGGCAAAGTCAAGTCCAAATAGATTGGTCCCTATTTTATCACCAACTATTCCCTCATGGTGCGGTTGAATTGAAGAACAAGGAGGGTGTGAGGTTAAAGGTGAGTGGATAGGGAATAAAAATCGATCTAGGCCTTGCTAAAATGGCGAATGAAGTGACCGAGGCATACCATCTTGATAAAGTCTTAATAATCAGGAGTCCTCCGTCGTGCTGCGACGTTAAATCAAGTATTTATTGGGAGGAAACCTAATATGAATCCTATATCAAACTATATGTTTTTCATGATTTTCTATGCATAGTTGCATTATTTTTTGTTTTATTACTTATGTCACGTATGAATGTTCCTTCATCTTTCTTTAGAAGTGTTGGCTAGAGCATTCAGTAGGGTGTGTGTTCAACGAGTATCTAAAAACACAAAAATATTAGCTTAATGGGTGTTTAATGTGCAATGACCAAATGAGCAGAAATCTGCAGAAAATCGTTCTTGTGCACCCATCGACGGACACATTGACGGACCGTCGTCCCATAGATGGACCGTCGGTAGATTCGTCGTGCCCAAGTATGTTTGAAGTTTTCTATGTTAGGGCACTGTCGATGGACCATCAATAGACTTACGGTCCATGGACAAGTATGTTTCAGTTACCCACCT
This sequence comes from Solanum peruvianum, assembly GCA_027705065.1. Classification (NCBI taxonomy): domain Eukaryota; kingdom Viridiplantae; phylum Streptophyta; class Magnoliopsida; order Solanales; family Solanaceae; genus Solanum; species Solanum peruvianum. The sequence continues at coordinate 35,734,796 of JAKWJD010001758.1, forward strand.
CTTCACAAAACCTACATAACCATTTACCTCCGTATTTCCTCCCATTTTTCTCCTCTTCCTCAACCATTAACTCCCATTTAATCATAAGATTCCCAGATTTCCCCCACTTCCATAAAATCCATTCTTTCCCAAATATTCCATCTTCGTCAATCTCCTTGCAGGTTAGTTTTGTGGTTGGTGTTGATTTTGTTCAATTACAAGTTTGCATACTCCTTTTCCTCCATTAAAATTTCTTGATATGTTCTTTTGATCTCTTACATTAACTACCATTAATTTTTATGTTAACTTGATGTCTTACTTGTGGGTTTCGAATTTTGGACCCATTTGCATGCTAAAAGTTTACATCTTAAGTCTTAAGTCCATTAGAACACTGAATTTGAAGTGATCGAGGTGTTTTGTTAAAAATGTGTTGTGTTTTCATGTTTTGTTTTCGACCTAGGATTTTTATAGGGTGTAGAATCGAATGTTCAAACTATTATAATTCATTCACTAGGAATGATGAAATGTTGAGTTAAATGTTAGAGAAACTTAAGGTCTCTAACAATACTCTGAATTCGTACATTGCTGGAAACAAGATGGCTTCAAAATTTGTCCCGGAAGGAAAGAAGGAGACATAATCGATAGACTGTTGAACCCTCAACAGACCATTGTTGAGGTCCATTAACCCTAAAATCCCTTGCTTATTCTAAGTGTCCATTGACGGACCCCATTGACGGACCACCATCCCTTCAACAGTCTGTCCTGCACAACCATCGATATTGTTATAACCTTTTTTACTAATTTGTAGAAAAAATATTCTATGTGTACGTCTACTGACCCTATTGACAGAAGGGCGTCCCTTCGACGATCCGTCCTGCACAACCATCGACGTTCTTAGAACCTTTACTTCTGATTTTCTAAAAAAATATTCTAAGTGTCCATCAACGGACCCCAATGACAAACCGTCATCCTTTCGACGGTCCATCCTGCACAACCGTCGACGGTGTTAGAACCTTTGCTTTATATTTGCTAAAAACATTCTTCTAAGTGAACCTCGACAAACCCCATGACGAACCGTCGTCCTTTCGATGGATCGTCGACGGGTCATTCAGGCGGTGCTGCACTTCTGTATTGTCATTCCATTTGGTGTTTTACTCTCGTGTTTGATGCTTTTGAATGTGTTACAGTCTGTTACTGTTACTAATAACTTCTTTTGCCAGGTACATACGGCACCGAAACAAGTCCATGTCTACTCGAAATGGCGTTCTAGGTCTCTTGCCTTTTCAAACAATATAGTCATATGCTCACACGTTGAGCTTGACCCGGAGTACGTGCCACCAGGAATACGCACCCCTACCTATGCTGCCCGCACTACCTAGCCACACCAACAAATGTGGCACCCAACAGAGTCACTATCTCTAGTCTTAAAAGGAGAGCCTACTGATCGGCACACCTTCTTGTATGTATGAATGAATGAAGCATACTCTGTGTTTTCCAAAGAAGACTCCCTAGTTGAGGTTCCCATATGTTTAGCCCTCAATTTGGGAAAGTGTTATTGTCAAGACCATTATTCCAAGGTCTCATGGCATATGAATGAATGTTATGAAAGTTTTATGTGCTATATGCAATATGTTATGTGCTATGAGCTAGATGTTATATGTTGTGTGCAATATAATAATTATAATGATGCATGTTACTCTCATAACATGACTTTCCTAATCGAAATTTGTAAAGCTCAATAACTTCCCTAATCCCATTTTTGCTAGTCCACTGACTAGACTTTCTATATTCATGCTGTTAGGAAAGAGTTGGTCTTACTCATCCCTATCCTTGGTGTGTGCTTGCATATACCCATATTTAGTAAAGTGTCTACTAATCCCATACAATCTTCAATTTTAGGTGCAGGCATAGGTGGAGGCTAGAGCTACAGGTTGACGTTACAACTATCCGGACGTGGAGCTTTCATCCGGACTTGGTAGGCCTTCTTGCTTTCTAGGATGTCTACCGTAATTATCTAGATTCTATGTAGTCTATATCTTGTGGAGAATGATCCACCATTATATCTTTCAAATTTGGTTCAGACTTTGTATTGTTGCAGTTTTTGCAAAAATACGATTAATAAAATTATGAACTGATTCTTTAATTTGATTATCTCTTTATTAGATGATTTATTTGTTAACGCCTATGATGTTAAGTAGTATGTATACATCTGTGTTAAGAAAACAAAAGTTTCAAAATTTTCTACAAAAATTAGCCTAGATGAATTAAGGAAGACGTATGCAGGCTTGTCTGCGACCTCTAAGAGGTCAATGACGCGGGTCTCGTTTGGGGTCTAGACTCCAATCGTGAAATTTCATGTTAGGACTTCTTTATCATAAATACTGGTAAAAAACTCATTTTTGAGGTTAGACACTTGGTTATTTTTCTAATTTTTAATATTGGTTGTTTAATATTAGGTTTTGGAAAATATTTCATTTTTTCGAAATCGTTTATTGCATTATTATCTCGAATTCTAGTAATTTTCAAGATCTTTTTCAATCTCATCAAACTAAGTACATGAATTATTGTCTAATCAATAAGAATTGTGTAATTATAAACATGGGTAGCTAAATCCATAACTAGGGTTGTGGGAACCTTGGGTAAATGACAAGGTAAATACTAGCTAAAATGATTAATCTAGAATAGTGTCTTATATGTATTGATAATTCATTCGTTTAGAAGACTTTTTAATGAGTGCACGTGTTAAAACATGCCTTGTTGCTACTTACCAGACCAAGGAGTTTGATAATAGGAAAAGAATTATCAAAGTAGATTTAGTATACACTATCTAATAGGCTAGTGTCGACTGGTGCAGAGTAACAACTAAGCCATGCATCGATTATGATGCTGTATATGAGGTTAAGGTAAGATTTAGTAAATTATACACAAGTAGCCTGACCAAGGTGCGGAGTAAAATTCCCTAGTTGTCGGACAAATGAATTCGGGATGCATTACTTACCACTTTGCATGCAAGATACTAGGAAAGGATTGTTATACCTAGAATTATCGCGTTATGAACCTGTGTGGAACACATATACCCTAGTTACACTCATCACTGTATAAATCCCAAATATTTATACTTGCTACTTGTTTATTTACAAATATTTAATTGCTCTTGTTATTTGAAAACCCCTTTTACTACATATTTTCGGAAAGAACTTGATTGAATAGAAGTAATTGTAGGTTAAAGTTAAGTATAAATCATTTTCCTTGTGGGAATAACCCCAACCTCATAGTTAGGTTCTTTATTTGATAGGAACGCTTGTACTTCTTTTTGAAAAGTAAATTTGACGTTTCACATGTGACCTTGAATGATTTTAAGAGGGTTTTTTTGTGAAATATTTAACCTAGTTGTAAGGTTATGAACATTGAACTCGAAAATTGAAATAGTCTCCTTCCTGTAATAAATGATGGACTAAAGTTTGACAGTTTTGAACGACATCATATCTTACTTAGAAAAGTTACTATGAGTTATCTTGTAACCATTGTAAGGTAGCCCTAGAGGACCACTTTTGGAGGTAAATGTGATTGGTTTATGAACATGATATGGAACCCCTTTGTATGAAACATTAATGTAAATGACTCTATGAGAATAAAGGATAGCACCGGTGAGTATGGTAAGAGAAGTAACTCTATTAAAAGGATGATTGCAGAGTACAAAGTAAGCAGTTTAATTCCGGAACCATGTTCCTACATGGGATGCTTCAAAATTTTACCATTGGCAACTAGAACACCCTCATCGAAGTAGGATACAATGGCAGATTCCATGTTTAGCTACCATGGTCTATGTCAGTTATTTCCATTTTTCATCATGTGGATACCTATTAGAATTACATAAGTTCTATAAAGTTTAGCTGGTGGTATGAGACACTATCTAGACATTGCACCATAGGATTTGAAGATGTTTCTGAGAGTTCATAGGTCTTCTCTAAGACTATTATTTCAATGTCCCTTATGTGATTAATGAGTCTGAAATTAAATAATGAAAATAATTACTAATTTTAAGAAAACATGCTTAATGAATAAGTACTTATGTAGAGTAGTTAAGGGTTTTCTAGTTCATGTGTGAAGGGGTACATGAATGGTCACTTTGTATCTGACCTACATAAGTATTAAGAATGACTTGAGTTAGGAAAGATGGTAGATTAAGCAGATATGATCCAAACATAGGTTGTGTAAATGATTACTTAGGTTATGTTGAAGAGGTCAATCATGGAATGTTATCTTCTTGATTTACTTAAGTAAGTCTTTTTTAAACCTTTAGAAGGGAGCATTTCATATTATATGTATGTTTTTGTATTAAATAAAATGATCTTGTCTTAGGCAATCTATAGGATCTCTTATGTGTAGGTTAAAGGGGTTGCGTGGGCAGTCGCTTCACAATTTACTCAAGTGAATCTTAGAATCACCTTTGGTAGGAGAATTTCATGTTCATAAATGTGGTGTATTGTAAGTGTATGTATCTTATTATTCGTGGTCTTAAGGATTATTTAGGTGTGCCTAGAGAGGGTTTATGTGCAGTCTCTTCTTACTTAAGTGAGTCTTAGGATATCTTTTAGTGAGGGTATTGCATGCTAGGAAGAGTCCCTTGTGAAGTTGAGAAACTTTACAGAAACAGTAAATTAAGTCAATGTAATGTGACACGACTTCACTATAAGATTTCTTAAAAATGTCCTAAATTTCTTAAATAAATTAATGTGTGTTTCTAAGGTCTTAAATTTCATTCTTATGATTATATTATTATATTTAAATCAAAAGATGCATTTTTCCAATAAATGTCTATTTTCCTAATTTTAATGCATCATGCCATAATAAATAGAAGTGGTTATACTAATTCCATACTTTTATATATATCTAGAGTTATTCATAGGTGAAGGTGCTTTTGGAGAGATAAGTTTGGATAAGAGTATCGTTCAAGCAAGTTGTGGGATGTCCTCATTTGAATCGAGGGAACAAATGTCTTCTTTTACTTATTACTGGAGTATTGTAAAATACATTATAGTATTACATTTCTATTGTGTATGGCCGTGTCCATAGTACTCTTGTTTCTATGATTTGATAAAATCTGACTTATTATTTCCTATGGATTTAATATGAAAGAGATTTTAAATACAATACAAATGTTTGTCAAAAATTTAAATTTTGCACTACTTTTTATATGTTTATATGCGATGAGCGATATAAAAGACCTTGTTAAAGAACTCCGTAGGTCGAGTATGCTGGTTGGAATCCGAGATTGGCACTAACTTTTATGGTGTGGTCTCGGGATGTGTCACGCTTAGTATCAGAGCATAGGTTATGAAAGTTGTTGTAGGAATAAAAAAGTCTTATCAAGTAAGTCTAGTGGAGTATTGACCAATGGTGTAAGTCGCAACACATCTATGAGCGAGAGGCTATAGGAGAGATAGAGTTTCCCTTATTATCTACTCCAATGTAGTGCCGTAGATTGAAAGTTATGATTACTCTTTTCTTATGGTTTTCCTTATGTAATAGGAGATGAATAAGAGGAGACACCAGCTAGGAGAGTTGAGGAGAATGATGTGAATGAGAAAATTCCTCCTCAAGTTGAGAAAGTCGAGCAACGTTCTCAAGGTTCTCAAAGTGATCACATCCCTATTGTGGGTTGAGGTAGTGATGTTTCGGTGGATCCCCTGGAAATGACTAAGGGGGAGATTAGAGAGACTTTAGTTACATTAGCCTGAGTTGTGACCACCCATGTGAATATGGGTTATACACCTATAGTGAATGTTGTGGAGAGCACTATGCCATCTAGATTGAGAGATTTTGTGAATATGAATCCTCCTATCTTTCCTTGCTCTAAGGTGGGAGAGGAACCCCATGAGTTGCTAGATGGACTGTACAAGGTGTTGAGTTTCATGGCAGTGGCTTCTATGGAGAAGGCAATGTTGGATTCATATCGATTGAGGGAGGTTGATCAAGTGTTGTACATGCAATGGAAATATAATAGGACGATTGAGTAGGGTCCTTCGAAGTGGGAAGAATTTAATGATGCTTTTCTAGGAAAGTACTTTCCCCGTGATAGGAGGGAGTTTAAGGTATACGAGTTTATAAATTTCAAGCAAGGCAATATTAGTGTTGAGGAGTAATCTATGAAGTTATCGAGTTTGTCTAGGTTTTCTCAATCCCTTGTCTCGAATACTAGTGATAAGATCAGTAGATTTGTTACCAGGGTTGCCGATCTACTGAAAGAAGAATGCCATACGACCATGCTACATGATGATATGACTCTATCTAGACTCATGGTTTACGGTCAATCAATTGATGATTCTAAACTTTGAAGGATTTCTAGAAACATGAAAAGAAGTGGTTCAAGTTCTAAAATTTAACCTAGGTCCAAGAAGTAGGCTCAAACTTAAGATGGACCTAGTGCTCCTAAGGTCAAATTTGAGAAAGGAGGTTGTTCTCAAAATGGCAAACCTACATTTGTCCTTGTGAAAAAAGTCCCTATGGGGAATGTCCAAGGGGAACCGGGAGTTTTTTATATGTGGTAAAGATGGACACAAAGTGAGGGATTGTCCTACTAGAGATGGTAAGCAAGTTTCTCCTAATGTTCCAAAAGATTATGCCTCAAATAAGAGGCATTTCAATGCATTCTGGGCTAGAGGAGAAAAGCTGGATAAGGATGATGATGATGATGGTAATTTATTGTATCTCTTAAGTGATATAAGTTCCTTCGAAGTGCGGCAGTATCGTTAATCGTTGGGCTAGAAAGTTATAGAACTATGTTTCTTGTGCATGGTATTTAGAAGTCTTGATGATATTTAATTTCATTGTTTCGTTGCATTGTGTACTTATGAATTTATGATTATGTTTTAAAGTGTGTTTATATGGGGTTTTTATCTTGCATATTAGCATGTATCCATTATGAATTGAATAAAAGTTGCATTTTAGAAAAAATTGCATAGATGTTTATAAAGGATGACAAATTACTGTGAAGATTTTCAAAAATTAGCTAATTCTTTCTTTGGTCGAAAATTATTTTGTGGTGGTTACCACTGATTTATATGATCTTGATATTAAATATAAAATGTGATCTTCTTTTTTTTGTAATGAAAGATGTGAGTTTTATGGCATGACAAGTTCTAAAAAAATTTGTAGTTTATTGTTGTGTTGTAATTCTCTTGATTACGTGAAATTGATATTTCCCTAGATGTTTTTGTTGTATAATATGTTATGTTGTATGTTAATAATGTAATTAAATCTATATTCTTTCAAGTGTTCAGAGAGTGGCAAGTTTCATTCAAGGATGAATATTGTCAAAGTGGGAGAGATTATAATACGTCAAAAATGACATAGGTGAAGAGAGAGAATAACATGTTTTTCATGAGGTTATAAGGTTCTAAATAGGTATATAATGTAGTATTGAGTATGTCTATAAGTTTTAAGGTGAATTTGAAGTCAAACGTCAAGGGATGACTAAGACGTTTGACAACTATGACACCTATTTGCCTCATATGTGGTTATGTGAATATATGTGTGTTTCATGGGTCAATTAGGTCCTTATATGTATGGTTTTTATAGTCACTATGTGAAGTTTCATGAATTTGCGAGGTAAAACGTCCAAGAATGTCAATGACGTTTGAAAGGTTTGCCTTGAAATTACCATGTGTGTCTTGGCATGTTTCATCGAGATTTACTCATTTGTTTAAGATGAAATTGATGTATGAAGTCCTAACTTATATAAAAACATATTTTCATTGGAAACGTCCGGGCGAAAGTCCCCAAGGACGATCAAAGGGTCCTTGAGGAAGGACCCTTCATTTGATTCATGGTTGTCTAGACCAGGCCCCAATCGACTAAGAGAAACAACGGCCCGTGGGCCAATAGACGCCCCGTCGATGTGTGAAGTGGGTCAATACTTAGACTAGGTATCTTAAGATCCCAAAGGAAAGTCTCTGAACCAAACGACAAGATACAAGGATTGTCCATTTGTGGAAAAACAGTCAGTCATTTAGCAACGTTCTGTAAGGGCTGGTTCCTGCGCAACTCACTGTTAAATTCGAAGGGTGAATTGGTAAATTCACCCAACGTCCTGATAAGACTTTGGGTGGTTGCTTAGGGGTAATCTGAGTATTTCAATCCTGTTTATTAATAATAAACACTTAGGAGAATTCATTCTGCAAAATCAAAACCCATTGGTGCCAAAAGTCAAGGTATACCTTGGATTGGAGAATTGAGTGGAGATTCTTCATCAAATTTTTGGATTAAAATAATTGAGGTATGATTTTAATCTTGAAACTAAATTCATCAAGGAGCCCGACATTCAAAGAGATTTCTAATGTTTCCAAAGATGAACTTATTCAATTTTATGATATATATATCAATGTGTTCTTGCATTAAAGGTTTTAAATCATTGTTTATCGATAGAATTGTTTTTAATTAGATTATTTTAACTCAATGAACGCATGAACCATGAAATTGATGAACCCTCGTTTTTGACTACTTTCTTTCTACTTATTAACTTAATATTTATATATTCTTGTGTAGTTTTCTTTGGGCTATTGAATGATGTTGGAAATGTATTCAATTGATTTATAGGTTGTATTATATTTATAAATATACATTTAATTGACCTAGAAACATTGAGTATTATAGATTTGATATTAAATTGATGTTCATGGCCATGGGTAAGGGCCTTATGGCATTGAATCAGATGATTTAGCTTTGGATTGAAGTGTAGAGAACGGATTGGTGGTTCGCTTCCCTGATTCTCCTTATTATATTTAATGTTCTCTGCTATTATTCTATGATTGGTATGGTCCACTTATGGTGGTGGTGTTATATGAATGACGTGGCCTTACCGGTGTTACTTTATGTATTATGATGATTATAGCCTTGTCGGATAACTACTTGAAGTATTATGATGATGTATGTAGTTGATTATGTGAAGTATTATCATTGTTCTTCTACTTATAATTGAGCGAAAGTATGTGTTCTTCTATTGATGTTGTTAGGTGATCATGTTAGAATATGACTATATGTTTATATATGTAATCTAAGAGTTGATGCATGATTGTTCCTACTTGACTATATGAATGTATAATGGTTATATTGATGATGTTATAGTAGTGGATAAGATTACCTAAAGATGATGTTGGTTGGGCCTATGTGCTTCAATAATGACATGCTAAAGGTTACATATAAAGTATGGTGTGTCTTGTGTGGTAGACTTGTGTCACTTTGTTGATACATGTATGACTGTGAATATAAGATGTCTTGACATTCATTATAAAGCCACTTATACTTGAATCTATGAATGACATATGACCTTGAATTATGTTAAGAGGGTCTTTATGTGAAACCTTGAACGTAGTGGTAAGGTTATGAACATTGAAATTGATAGTCGTAATGGTACTCTTCGTGTAATGATGATAAGTATATTGTTACTAGTAATTCGCTTTTTCTAGAGAGGGAGCTTCCATCTCAAGAGATTGCTTCCTAAAACCCGACCTTTCTAATGGAAGAGCTTCCATCTCATAGTAATATCCTCTTGATTCTACAAAATTATCCCACATAGTACTTATTATGTTATATCATGTTTCATTAGGATAGATGATTATATAATGCATTAGAATAACCTTTCGATGTCCATGTCTACATATAACATTATATTTAGTCATATTCGGATAGACTATCAATCTAGAATATCCATTATATTAGAGAACATTTAACATTATGTAAATTATTTGTTCCTGCGAATTGCCTTAAATTGCACAGAAAAACATTATCATAAGCATGTACACTTCAATCCCAAAGTGTTCTTAAAGAGTACATAAATCTCATAATAATCCATAATTCTTTTTATTTGACCTTCAAGGACCATATATTATATTCAATCAATACATCTAGAATTACTACATTAAACATGGATATAATCATAAATTAAGCAACCTAACTATCATAAGCATAATCTCGTAGCATCCTTCTATTATCAACAAACCGACATCACAAGATCCTAATTGAATAATATGGGAGTTTCATGGGTTCTTCGGGATTTGAAGACAAAAATCATAATAAATTATCATTAAATAATAATATAAAGTAACTCTATCATTAGAATCGTATTCGAAAGGGAACCAAGACTTGGAGACAACCTCTAGCCTCTGGGAAATTTCTATCTTTCAAATTGGGGTTTTGAAGTAACTCCATGGATGAAGGATATCGATGAATGAATAACTATTACATCTTACCTATGGAATCCAATGAAATTGAGCATAAGAACTTCTCAATGAGATGTAGCTCCAACCTCTGCATTCTTCTTCTTCTTCTTCTTGTTCCTTGAACTTCTCGAGAGGATTTTTTAGAGAAGATGAACATTTGGAAATGACTTAGTGTAGATGAGTTTGCCTTAAAGAATGACTTATATAGTGACCTTTATCTTACACAAAATGACTTTACTTTCATTTGTCTTAAACCGTAATTTCCAAAATAACTCTCACTTATAGTGAGTTTCCAAGGACCATGTGAGGCTGTACGAGTCATTGTCATGAGCACAAGTCGTGATCCCATCCATGCTCTGGGGCAGTAGCTCGACAACTTGTGCTTTTAGCTCACAAGCCCAAGCCAATCTATTAAGGATCTCGAAGAGTCGTGGTCAAGTCCATGAGCCTCCCCATGGCCTTGAAGCATTGCGCCCGCTGAATTAAAAATAGCTACATCTTAGTATCCTTGAAGATACTCGTGATCATTAAAAGGAAAAAGAAATTATAACGGTCTAGGCTCAGAACTTACACAAGTGTAGAAACAAGGTTTACTACTAATAACAAGTATGATACAAGAAACCTACAAAGAAAACTAATTAAATAGAAATTAAAGACCCTTTTCATTCCAATCGAATCTCCTCAAACTATAACCTCCACAAAAAATAACACAACATAGCAATTCTACATTACATAGCTCACGAGTCAAATATTTTTAGTTCAAGCTTCACAAATCAACTATTGAAGAAGTCAAATAAGTCAATCTCAATTACATGAATTAATTCACATATAAAATGCACGTACATTACAATTCACAAGTATGTATAGCATACACATAAAGTGAATCAACTCACAGTCATTATTAATAGCCAGAAGAATTTCCCATCAGGCTTATAACCCTAACTGACAAAGATCTCCGCACAAAAAAGGTCGCCAGAGTAGAACTCAAAATTACAAAACTCAACGACAAATACCTTCTATTTCAACAGTCACTGTAAAAGACCTCGGTATCACAACATACATTAGCAAGGAGCTTTGCAATGTATCACTCGCTAATAAAGACTTCTATATTATAACATTGCCCGCAAATACCATGGCATAATAACACACCACATGGTCTCATCACAATGATAAACAATCAATGTGCACAAGCAACATCACACAACAAAGAAGAGACACTAATTTTCTCAATTAAAGTTCACGTTCATTCTTTTTAGAATTGCATATATAAAAAAAATAAGGACTACATTAAAGCAATTCACATTATAAAGTGCAACACATTAATTTTTCATTTGAAATATTTTATTATTCATTTAGATATATCTAGTAAACATGTCAAACCCTTAACACCGCATTCTCATTACTCAAATTACATAATCAATGATGTAAGCATACAGGTCATACTAGAAACGAAGGTTTAGGAAGAAATTTTCCTTAAATAAATCAATAATAACTCCAAAGGTTGAGTATTCCCCTTCAAAACCACTTCCCACGTTACACAATCTATAAATAAAAGTGTATTTACAATCACTTTTTGGAAAACAACAATACCTATAACAATTCCTCTTAAAGTTGGGTCAATCAACATAAAATGGACTTTAAAAATTAAGGTTTGAATCCAATATTTAATAGTTGAAAACATTATTCAAGGCCTTAGAAAGTTACTAGGGATAATCCATTTTGATATAGGTATGGAAACCAGTTCACATGCTCTATTATAGCTAAGAACTTGGGTTCTTAAAAATCTCACAATTTACCAATAAAAACCTCATATTTTGACGTTAAAAATCATAATCAATTAATGGAAAATTAAGGTTTAGGATCAAGAACACATACCCAACTTATCTTTCACAAAAAACTCTTTTGTAATTTGCCACATAAGGTTTTGAAGTTCATTATGGGGCTTTTGCAAACCTTGCTTAAGTAAAGAGGCTCTCTCTTCAGTGAAGCTCGTTCAACTACCAGCCTTTGAAAAAGAGAGCTCTACTGGAACCAAAATTACAACGACTCTGAAGAAAAAAAATCACAATTAACTTAATGGTTCCGCCAAAGAATGAATATGTTATTCTTTACTAGACAATTGTGAAAATCACAACAAACAAACTTAGTACCAAAAAAAACTTTTAAAAAAATACTTAGGACCTAAACTAGGGCTAAAATCATCCTTTAAATCCAAGGAATGTCTTTTCATCCTGATTCGGGAGTTTGATCCATAAATGTTTACCAAATAAAACCGAGAGGCTAAAATTCAACAATTCAACAACTTAGGATCTCAAATTCTCAAAAAGACTAGAAATCATAGACCAAAAACTCTCAGAGATAAATTTAACATTTGAAAAATGGTGGAATAACTGGAATTCTATTTTGAAACTCACAACTCCAAACGTTACAGAACACCACTTTCTTAACAATACATCTTTTAAATGTAAAAATACACAAAATTCTAAACTTCCAACTAAATGTTCAAAACCATCTTTTCAAACTCAATCAAAAAAATTGGCTTAAGGTAGACATAGATAGGGGAAAATAAAAAATAACCATCGCTTCATTTCTTTATCCACCACAATGTTTGTCCTCAAATATAAGGCAAAAGAAAGTATTAGAAGCTTAAAAAATATGAGGATGTCTGACATTGACTCCCTAGTTCACTTACCTATAGAACGATGCTTCCGCCACATTTTCACTGAAGCAATCTCCTTTGTCCTTAGCTTGCAGATGTGTCTATCAAAATTTACTATAAGGTCCTCCTCCAAAGATAAATCTTGACCTAAATTAAATGAATCAAGAAAACTTACATGGGACATATCCTAAGTGTATTTCAGAAGCATGTAAACGTGAACAAACAGGTGCACGACTAGCAAAGCAGGTGTAAGTCCAACTTATAGGCAAGCTCTCCCACACAACTAAAATCTCAATGTGTAGAATGAAAAGGGATAAGCTTGGGCTTATTTCATAACTTAATCCCTCCCTTAATGGATGAAAATAAGAGTGAAACATTATCACCCTCCATGAATATTAGGGCTCAAAAATTCCATCGCAGTCATAAGTATGTCTATATCTAATGAGTCTTATCGGAATTTAATAAAACCATCTTAATTTAGATCTACAATCCCTGCTATACAACGCCTCAAAAGGGGTCATCTAAATGTTTTAATGATAAATGTTTTTGTAGACAAACACTTTTGAGGGAAAATGTTAATACCTCCTACATCACAACCTAGGGGTATACTCTATATGTAATATAGCGTATATAATCTAGAAGGACACCGTACAAGCCATGTAGATCACATAACACAACATAATTTAACAAATACAATAAAAGATTTGTCCATGTCCAATAAGTCTTTTTAAAAGAAAGGCATAAGTCTAAACAACATATCTCACTATATCCATCTTTTACAATAGAAATAAATTGGGTCTTTCCCATACATCATGTCTCATTGAGAAATAAGTGAAAGAAAGTCAACAATTAGACTCCGTCCTCTAAGTATGAGGACTCACCAAAGCTTAGGAAATATATAATCAACCTCTAGACATGAAATTGATGACCCTGAATGTCGGAGCCTATATTGATTAAAATGTTTGCAAGAGTATGTATTAGTAAGAAACATGATATAAGTGAGTTAGAAAACATACTTCATTGAAACTTGGTCGATTAAACATAACATATTTAATATCATTGAACACATATGAGATACTCCTTGAGTAACATTAGTTTATAATTAATGTGTGGAATTAGCATCAACAAACATAGAGACTATGTGATCTATAACGTGATGCCCTGTTGTCTACATCACATAAAAGGGTTATCCTACTTTGCAAGGTAAAATTATGAACTTCAAGCTTAACTGGATAACCTAGCTAATTATCCTATGTGTTCACATAGTTAAGGCATAAGTAGGTTTCTACTAGAGCATGTCTCTATAGCTTATATATCAAGAGAAAACTTCTAAAAACCCAACCTCTACTAATGGAAGAGCTTCCATCTCAATATCATTAACCTCTCGGTGCTAAGCATAAATTCAAGAGAATAGTCTTTTAATACTTATTATAACTATACGTAGAAAGTTATCCTTGGAAAAACAATCCAATCTAAATTCATTAGAATAACACTTATTTTTTGATTGAATTAAGTGAGAATGTTTTTCAACCTAATATTCATTTCTATATGACAAAACCATTCACATCATTCAAATATATGTTTATCAAATAATCCTTTCAAAAATAGAAAAAAATACTATTATTGGTACTTTACTCTCAAAGCATCTTAAAACATATATGTAGATTTCAAAAGAAAATGCATACGTCCATAATTTACCTTTTTGATGTTTAAAAACCAATCTCAACAATCAACACTTAGAAAACATGGGTTAGATAAGGATTTCATCATAAATACATGCAAGGCTAGCAATACATGCTTAATTTCACAAAACTCTCACTTTAAGATAAAAATCCCATGTAATATGATTCATAACTAGAAAATAAGGGGATTACAAGGGTTCATAGGGGAAAATATTATAAAATTATTGTATTGAATTAATTAATGGATAGAAAATCATAATTCTATTAAAGAAACCCCTATCTCTATTGGGAATTATACCTTTTTAAATAGGGAATTGGGGAACGTCGTGGATCGAAGGAATCCATGGATGAAAAATGTCATACCTTGAATCCAAATGATAGACTTCAATGGATGAAAATAGATGTTGGGTTAAATACTTTTTCTTCTTTATGTTTCTAGAGAGATAAATTTTTGCAGAGGAGAATTGATCTTCTTTTGTGATTTTTGGGAGAATAATGTTATCGGGCTAATATGGGAGTTTAAAATATTTATATAGGGATACTAGTGAAGGGATAAATTACGTAGTATAGAATCAAATTAATTTAGGAAAACACCAAACTAACCCCAAAACATAACTGCTAGCTCCGACCCACGTCCATGACCAACCGACTGTGGTCAGGATGAGTGGTCATCCTGGACGAATGTCATTCGTATTAACTTACTCAATTATCGTAATTTGAACCATAGGCCCCAACCACATAATGTGGTCTGACCAACAACCCATTGGCCATGCCATGGTTTCCTACTTCCATATACTAGTCTTGGGGTCCATCCATGGACCATACCTACGGTTTGTAGTCTTCCTTACATGATATGGTTGGACACCATGTTTGTCACTTGCATTTTTATAAAAATTGCCACTTATCCCTAGATCGAAACTCGGGTTTCACAATATCTCCTGCTTTGGACAATTCATCCTTGAATTATATTAAGACTAGTTGTAAAAGATTAGGAGAGGAGTTAACAACCAACCCTACAATGCAACTCCAGCTAAATGAATATAACAAAGGAGGAAATATCGACTCCAAGTTAGGACGTTCTTAAAACATCATAAGAGGGGTGAAGCTATGTCTTAATAGCCCATAATGCATGTAATGCATAAAACAAAAAGAAAACATTAAATATAATCTAAACATACTCAATGCATCCTAACGAATTGGGAAGTAGATATCGCAACCCAACATGCATGAAATTTCAAAATTACTCATGTTATAGGAGCAAATACCTTCTACAAGCAAAAATAACGTGCAACATAATATCTTGGAGCCTATAGATAATTCATTCTAAAAAAAGCATAGCTAATAAACGTCCAACAACTCCTCTCATGAAGTCTATACACAACATATACTCAATACATGACAGCATGAGGAATATAAATTACATAAGTTATTTGTTTCAAAACTTCTGATTTTTCTTGAACAAGCATATTTAAGGAAATTATTTAATCACATAAAACACGTGACTCCAAAATAATGGACAAGCCAAGAGAAATTCATAACCTCAAGCCAGTGTATGGGTACAAGAAAAAAATTAAGGATATCTCGACATCAAATCTGTTTCAGCCTCCCAAGTAGTAATGTTCACTAATTGATTCCTCTATAAAACGTCGACGTAAGCAACATCTACATTCTCAACTTCTTGACTTGCCGGTCAAAAATCTCAACGAGAACTTCTTCATATGAAAGATTCTTTTAACTCCAAATTTTTCTAAGGTAACTATAGATGTCGAATATCCATCACATTTTTTGTCCAGATATCAAGCTAGGTTATCATTTTGTACATGAATTTTTCTCTCTTTTGATCCTTATCGATCAGATCTTTCATCATCATAAATGTTAGAGGAGAAACTTGGTCTTCAAGAGTATACAATTCTATATTTATATTGGTCCTTCCATTAATAATTAGAGAATCACTATCATATAGTTGTTCCATTGTACCTATGGGACAAGTTGATCAAATAATACTTTGTTCATTGAGTCAATAGTCATATACATGTATTGTAATAATATATTGTTTAGCGATCTGGTGAGTCGGAAATTGATGTACAAACATACTAAATTACTTCCACATCTGCTGGATTGGTTCACCTTCCATGATTTTGAATCCTTGAAATCTATCTCAGAGCATCATAATCTTTTACGGGGGGCGGGGGGGGGGGGGGAAATCTTTCCATTGAACATTACAGTAAGCTTATTCCAGTTGGTGATGGAGTTCATTTGTAAATCAACTATCAATTTTGTAGCTTCAAACATCAAAGAGAATGAAAACAACGTCAATGAGACTGATTATTGTGATATGTTCTCGAATGAGAGCGTACCACAAATATCCACGAAGTCTCAAATATGCTCGTGGAGTCTTCATGATCCAGCCCTTCATATTAACCATTTATTTGGAAGAGCTATAGTGTCGTACAAACAACATGGAGACAACATCCCCTTTAAGAGGAGGTAGACGATTGCATCAACACAACGCAAATGAATTGGGTCATTCACATCGTTTAGTTCCCAATATTGACTTCTTATCTAACTTGGAAATCATTACTCCCTTTATAGGCTCATCTCTTACTCTGTTCAACCCCAACAAACATAAAAACAAACCAAAGTAAGTATCTTTAATTATAACACAGAAACATTATAATTTAACTTCAGTAATAAAATTCTTAAAATAACACTCCCTGAAAGAGACACCATTTATGATACGCTTAGCCACACCTCATCCAATTTTAGGTGTTGGATATTGAAATCTAGTATAAAACCATACGAAATGGATGGGTCCCAGCGTGAGCGGTACGTGATCAAAGTCAATTATTAAGTGAAAGCATGGTATAACAAGTTATAGGAATAGATATTATCGAAAACATTTAGTCACATTGAAAGGGGTAACAACAAATGTCAGATGGGGGGATATGTTTGTCCATTAACAATTTAAACAAATGAGAAAACATGGATTACAACATTATTAATGTGAATCCCCAGTTTGTGATCTTTTATATGATAAATATTCTATATGGGTAATTGAGATTTAATAATAACTTGTTGAAACATCGTCGGTTATGTTGACTTCAAGCGCAATACTTTTCTCGCGAACAACTATTATAATAAGGAAATTTTTCTGGAACATCAATAACCTTGACAAGATAAACAACCCACAATCTTTATGCATCCACTCTCTAGATATATATAAGTAAAATTGCATTAGGATTCTCTCTTGTGTGTTGAACTCATATCAACCCAATACCTACAATCATTAATCAAAAGGTCTCGTTTTGAAACTTTATCTTAATAAAGCCAAGAACTATATGCTAGAATTCCATTAGAAACTACAATGTATAGAATAAAACTTATTTAATTATTAAACCCACATAAAAAAATCAATTTCATCATTACATAAAAATACCCATAAGATAATCAGGCAAAAAACACATGATAAGACCATATGAATTGAGGTTTTATCTACATATCATAAAAATCGACAAACAATTACAAAATATCTTATACATGATTTTTTTAAAGGTTCCAAAGTCATTAAAAATGGTCCTATTGCTTAAATTCAAATATCCACTTAAAATACTCAAGTTTACCCTCAAAAGCTTACAATGGAAACTCAAAAACAAAGAGAAAAGCTCAAATATTAAACCTCCAAGAATGAGAACAAGAAGAAGCTCCTAAAATTTCATTTTAAATTCCAATTTATATTTGCCCAATTTTAATCCCTATAGGTCATTCGATTGAAAAATTGGGCCTTACCAACTATGTCGGATATCCTCCCTCAGCTCCAATCACTTGACTGTTGGCATTGGACATTTATCTATAGGGTTTTTTGACATTAGGAAATAAATGTTGACATATCTAAGTCATTAGAAAACTTCCCCTTTTAAGTGTCAAGTTTGGTCTTCCCCAGGGTTGGAATGTTGGAAACTATGGCGGGTTAAAGAGACACTCAGTGCTTTGTCAAGTAACCATGGTGATCACAAGAACTAATTTTCATCATTTCTCACTTTTTCGTTCCTTTTTACCTTGTAATGTCCTCTCCTTTATCGTTAGTCAACATAACCGTAAGTGAATGCTTAAAAATCAATATATAGAATCAATGAGTTATTTTGAGGGAAAAATACAATCTAAACAAAGACCTTAATTTGTAGAAATGTCAGACTAATCAATTAACCCAAATGATATCGCTAAAAACTCATAATGATCATACCGAGTTATAAAATCCATTATGGGAGTATTATCAGCTCTCATCCACGATTTTTAATAACCCTATCGAAGATCAATCTTAAAGAACTACCTTGTTAAAGTTGGTCTAACAAATCATCTATCCTTGAAAATGGTACGTATTATTAATTGTAACTTTTTTCAACCCTCCACATACGATGAGATTCATCTCTCAGTATATTAAACAAAACTCAAGAAACCCATTAACAGATATTTTGTCAGATCAAATCCTTATCAAATAAATCTTTCAATAATTTACTGTTGAGCCTGATATTTTGAATTATTTAGAACTTTGTTTTATTAGTAAAATCTAGCTCATATGACTAATTTATGCTTTAGAATTATGTTAAAGCATGTATTTACTAGTATGTAGATTGATGAGCAAGGCGAGGACACAATCGAGACAAAAGGAGCACACAAGCTAAAAGAAATGACGAAATAGTATCCTGTGATTGCCAAGAAAACTCAGCCAACAGCCGATTGTCTCATTACACGAAATAAAAATTAAGTATTCCAGGCATGGGGATGAACCAACATGGCGATAGGAATGGACAGTGTATGTATTATTGACCGACTCCGCGCTTGAAACCTTGATCGCTTAAAGTCACAAAACCCTAAAGACAAATGGACAATACTAATCAAAACTGGATCCAAGCAAAGAAAGGATCACCGACCTTGTTGGAGACGCACTACTTAGTCGTCTAGTGACCTTTAAAGCCACAAATTGGGCAACAATTAATTGAAACTGAAAATGAAATTAAAGAAACATCTTCCCGTTCTAATTTCTAGAGTTCTATTTTTTCATTTTATCTCAATGTCTTTGAGATTCCATTGTATACTTTTGAGGTTTAACTTGTGTATTTTCAATTGCGTTTTTTAATTTCAGCAATTTTTACCATTGTAAAGACTTTGGAACATTTACCTGGATCATGTCTATTGTATTCTATAATTTTATTATATTTTTATGATGTGAATCTAAATACCACAATTCTTGGTGTGTGATCATGTCTTTATGTATCTAATTATCTTATGCGTACTATATTTTAATGATTAAATTGGTTTTTTGATGTTGGTTTAATTAAGAATTGTGTATTAGTGATTGATTTTTTTGCCAATGCAATTCTAGCATAGAGTTACTGGCATGCTTGAGAGTGAGGTTTTAGAACTAAAGATTTTGATTAATGATTGTAGGTATTGGGTTGATATGGGTTCAACTCGGGAGAGTGAATCAAAAACCCAATTATACCTATCTAGCACAAGAAAACTATTGCAACTTAAAGATTACCCAACCTACCTATGTTCTTCTAGTTTTTTTTAGCAAACACTTGTATCCCTATTTTATATTAGTATCAACTCCCACACCCCTATATTATCCTTTACTTAATTAAATACCTATTTTTAGTTTAATTTTTATAACTGATCCAAAAATCATTATATTAAATTTTGTGAAATTATCCACAAACATGTCATAAATTCTACAATGAATTGGTTTTCACTGTTAATTTTTTCATTGAATTCCTACATTACGATCACTCCTTCAGGGATTCAACCATGACTCTTTTGTTCGGCATTTATTTTTCTGGGTTTTACTTACACATTCAATTTTTTAGTTAGTAATTTGAGTGTTATAAAAATGACACTTCTGCTAGGGAGTAGTAGCTTAGAATTCAATTTGTGAAATTCTTTGTTTGCAGCAGAAATCATTGTTGTTTGGTGTTGTCCTTGTGCCTCTTTTTTCACATGGAGATATGATCGAGAAATGAAGTGACAATGTGAGTCACTATGGGTAGAATAATAACATGGGAGATATTAATGATATGCATCTTAATGTGGTCAAAAGTACATGAGAAATCTGGTTACTTCCGACTACAAGGAGAAGTATGTTTTACGTAACAAGACAAATGTTGCAATTGTTGGATATGAATGGGATGTTTTGAGGTCATTCTCTGTAATACCCTCATGAATATATCTGAAATTTGCAGCACATATGTAGGCCTTTCATCATTAAGAGCATCTATTCATATGGTATTTAGTGTGTACCGAATATTGATGATTAAAGGGGAATAATTTTATAAGAAGCTCATGGTTCTCGATATTCTATTTATCTGGGTGGTACCAAAATGTGTCGTGATCTTAGAGAGGTATATTGGTGGGATGGTTATAAAAGGGACATAGGAGAGTTTGTATCCAAGTGTTCATCAATGCAATTTTTAGGTAATTCATGATGGAAACATGCCAATATTCAATGTTGCACAATATAAACTCATGTTACAACATAATAATAACTTAATAAAATGTAAAATGCAAGGAATCAATTAAATTCATTTTCAACAAGACCCCTAAATGCAATGCAACATAGAACATACTCCTATGAATTTCTACTCTCAATCTTGAGTTGAATCGAAAACATTAAACAATCAAAGCTCCTATACTCACCATACTCCCCCACATAAATGGAACTCATAAAACTAAAGAAACACAAGAACGTACCATCATTCCTCATGCTCATCCGGGTTTGATCCTATAGTCCAGAGTTTACAGAAACACCTCTTATTTGGAGCATCATCGTTTGAAAATTAGTTACAGATTGTTTAACCTCTCTTCCTCTAGACCCAATGGTATAACAATATCTCTCCTTGTAACCTTCTTTACTATACCAAAAAACTCCCGGTACCCTTTAGGCATTCCCCATAGTGTCTCTTTCAAAAAGTTACACATTTAGGATTTCTATTTTGAGACTCACATCCTTTCTCTAATTTCACCGTAGCACTTCTACGTTCTTCTTCACCGTGATCCCTCTTCTTGATCCTATATTGACCTTGATCACTAGATTAACTAATTTCATCTTCCAATCAATCTTTCCAAGTTTATACTCCTCTATTGATTGCACATACTCCATGAGTCTAGGTAAGGTCATATTCATCATGTAACATGGCCATACCACATTCCTCCCAACCTAGATCGATCACATCCATTACATATCTACTTATCTCATCCCTAGGATTAGACACAAGGGATGGGGCATATCTAGAAAAAATTGATAATTTCAAAGTGTATTCCTCATTACTCATATTGCCTTGCTTGAGATTTATAAACTCCTCTACCTTAACTTCCCTCCTCTCACGGGAAATGTAATTTCCAAGAAAAGCTTCTTTAGATTCTTTCCACTAAATAGGACCCCACTACACTAGCATATTATCCTTCTATTGAGTGTACCACACTTGAGAAACATCCCTAACAAAATACAAAGCTAACTCTGCCTTCTGCCTAGATGCAGCCCTCAAAGCACTAAACACCTTGCATACACCATCTAGAAACTCTTGGGATCATCTCCGACGTACGAGCCAAAAAATATAGGAGGATTTATCCTCAAAAAATATTTCATACCAAGCTTGTCACGACCCGAGACCACACCCTAGAAGTTAGGGCCAATTTAAGATTGTAAGTGGCGTACTTGACCTCTCGCAGGTCTTGTACAAGCCCGTACGGAACGTTCATCGCATATAAACATATGAAAACTAAGTCTCATTTCATCAATTCTTCAACACGAGAATACTTGGGACACAGTCCATGCTTCAAAATATAGAAATACTTAGTTTATTACAATGCTTTTAAATAAAATACAGAAAAGACATCTATATATGCCATCGAGTCAATTGAGGACATACTTCAACTTTACTTGAATGACTTTTAAATCCAAGATCTTCTTCACGATCCTTCGCACCTTTCACCTACACAATTAGAGATAACAAAATATATGGAATTAGTACAATCACTTGTACTATGTATGGCATTATGAATAAAATCATGAAAACGGACATATATTAGAAATATGAATCTTTTTATTTAAATATCAGATCATAATCATAAGAATAACATTTAACACCTTTGAAACACAAACGATAACATTTTAACAATTTATTACAATTTAAGGTTATCTTACAGTGAACTATATCACCTTATACTGACTAGTTCTCACTGTTACAATGAAGGTCATAGTGAAGTTCTCAACTTCTCCTTATACACTTCCTAGCATGCAATTCCTTCACTAAAAGCTATTCCTAAGTCTCATTTGAGTAATACAAAGAAATACCACCAATAAAACCTCTCTAGGCACACCTAAATGATCCTTAAGACCACCTATAATGAGTTACACACACATAAAATTACATCAAATTTAGAATAGGACATTCATCTTGAAAAGGCTATAAAAAGACTTACTTAAGTAAATCAAGAAGATGAAATACATGATTGACCTCTTCAAGACTACCTATAAAATCCTTAAGACTACCTAATAGTTAGAAATCAATATCTTCCTTTACAAGAGTCATTCTTAAGACTTATCTACGTAAGATACGAAGTGACCATTCCTATGGCCCCTTCACACCATAATTAATTAGTTCGTGTAAGACTAATTCATCACATAAGGTGATTGAAGTAATTCTCTTGGACAAGACCTACAGAGTCTGAATAACACCTTTAAAGCCTATTGTGCAATCTTTAGATAATGTCCCATACCACCACCTAAACTTCATAGAACTTTTTTAATGCTAGGAGGTATTCCATATGATGAGAATAAGCAATAACTGACATATAATATGGTACCAAATCATTGAATCCAGAGTTCAAACATACTCCGATAAGGGTGTTCTACTTGCAAATGGTAGAACCTAGACACATCCCATGTAGGCACATAGTACAGAAAAATCAAGGGCATGATTTGTATCCTTTTCACATCTTTTAACTAGAGATACTTCGATTAGAATATTCACTCGGTGCTAGCCTTTGTTCTCATAGAGTAATTTAACCTCAAGGTTTGTATAAAGGGGTTCCATATATACTTTATAACCAAATAACATTTACCCTAAAAAAGAGGTCCACTAGGGCTACCTTACAATGGAGAAAAAAAGCTCTGAATAACTTTCATAATGATTGATATGATGACGTTTCATCCAACCAACCTTAGTTCTATCAATCCTTTACTTGTAGGATACCATTACGACTTCCACCTTTAACATTAATAACCTTACCAAAGTTTCACAATAAAGGACTCTCTTAACTTCATTTAAGGTCTCATGTCATTCATACATAAAAGACAAAGAAGCATTAGCATACTAACTCAAGACATCTAATATTCACATTAATACATGCATCTAGTAAGGGACACAAGTCAACCAAGACAAGACACAACATACATCACTTTAACACGTATCACATGTTTATTGAGTTAATTTTATTTTAAAGAGAGTTAAGTTAGTTTTATTAGGAACTTTACACAATGTGGTTATGTTTAGAGGTAAAACGTCCAAGAACGTCCATGGCGTTCGGAAGATATGCCTTAGAAAGTGTTCTTTCACCTTGTTGTGTTTTAGTGAGTTTTACGTTTTCTTTTTAGCTTGAAATTGATGTGGGATGTTCCTAAGACCTAAAAGATCTATTTCAGGGGTTTAAAATTGGTACACTTCCCCCCTATGATAAGGGTCCCTAGATGAAGGGCTCAACACTTGGGCACGACTGCCAAGAACACTGCTCAATCGACGAAGCAGCCCACTGAGAATAGGCCATTCGATGCCCCGTAGACTGGGGGATGTCGTCCCATACTTATAGGGAAGTCAATACTCTCCCTTGATATATTCTATGAATCCATCAATTCCCACCATGATGGGACGTCGACCCATTGACGTCCAGTAGCTTGGGCCGTCGATTGGCTTATTCAAAACGCTGTTCGACATTGTTGCCTACTTGGATTATATTGTGTAAATTCACCCCAAGTATTTTGTATCCCTACGTCAATATTTTTTAGTGTTTTTAAGTAATATTATGTTAGTTTTAATCCCTAGACCGAGACAAGACCCCTCACTTCAAATATTCAAACTCCCTCTCTAAAAAAACTCTATCAAAGTAACCATTTGAGCTAAGTCTCAAGGTTGTAACGAAGGGGTTTGGAAGTGTGTGTTACAAAAATAATTAGTGGGTTTACTTGTATTTACGTTATTGTATCCATCCTTAAACCCTTTTCCATTCAAGATTCCAAAAAGGGTTTCCAAACTCTATTTCCTTCTATATTTGATTTAAAACATGTTATTCTTTTAAAAGTGTTGTAATGATAAAATATGTTTATTCTTGTATTAATTGATGATTTTCATGTTAAAAACCTAATGAACTTATGTATATGAATATTGTAAGCTTTTAGCTTAAGAAATGGGTTAAATGAGCATGTTTGGGTGAGGTATGAACTTGGGTTTTGTTATGTTTATTATTTGATTTAGATACTTCCATAAAAGTCTTATTATGATGAAATATTGAGAAATCTATTATAATTGATAATATCTTAGTTAAATGGTGAGTTTCTTATATTGCTTTCGTATTATAAATTGTTCTTAAGTGGTATGGTCCACCTTCTTAGTGACGGTGTTTATTTGAAGACTTGTAATTAATTACTATATTTTGTGAGTGTCGTTTTGATGTTCTATTATATGAAATGAAGTGATATTGAAGATGAGCCTGGTCTTGTCTTAGGTGAAGTTATATAGAATGTTTGGCATAGGTTATGGCTAAGTAAAATATATGACTTTGTGAAGCATGTCAAGTGTACAAGTTGATGAATGTAGGTAAAAAAGCCTGTATAAAAATTAATATTAATGAAATGATGTTTACATGAAAGATGTGCTCAGAAGTAGTCACTCATACTTAAATGAATGTATGAAGTTAAGTTGAGTAAATACATGAGTTGGTGAAATCCTAGGTTAGGCACTAGATAGTCTCTTTAACAAGTTACTAGGTTAGGTCCACCCGGTTAACTCATTGGTTGTCGGGTGCACTAATTAGTTTGTACGATTTGGTCATAGGTTAGTTAGATATTTAAGGCAGTAGGTTAGAGTCTACAATTTTTTATTGAGCTATTCCCCACATGTAGCGACCCGTCTGCACATGCTGCCCCTTAACTACCCTAACCGAATTCGGTTAGGGTGGTCCTCTCCTGGTCGAGTCCCATATGTTTTTCCCATGTGCTTGCACATGTTTGTTGTAATTTCTTAAATAACTATTTTTGATGTCGTATTTGGATATTTGCTTATTGTCCCAAGGATTTTCACTATGTCATGGGCATTGTTTAATCTACCTGATCATGTGCTATGGTACCTAGGCTTGACACTTGGATGCCTAGTACATAATTTGTGAGTGAGGGAATTAAATATTTATTTAGCTTAGGGTCTTCATTGCAGGTGGCTTTCTTTAACTAGTTCATTAATACATAGAAAAATAGGCTAAAACCCTTTAAGCCAATATTTTTTAATATGCCCAAAATTTTTCTTATTTGGGTATCCCCAATATTCATTCTAACAGACATACTAGGCTCTTCTTTAGGCATATAATTTTTCAAGAATGTAACATTATTCCCTCCTAACGAACATTAGTCCTCAAATGACACCAAACATCATGTAAAATAAAGAGGGTGGTTTTTGAAACTTAATTTAACACGCTTAAACTTTTCTCTTTTGTAAGTATCTGATTCACACTTAGTTGGATGATGCATAACATTCAAGCTTACCTGAAGTTCATATTTGATATCGAGGAGATTCCTTCTAAATCACACTTAACTTGATGCACATCACCACTTACTCAACACATAAAATTATCTCTATGCTCAGCAAAAATAGCAACATAACGCACACATGAAGTAATTTTAACTCATTTAATGCAAGTACAAAGTGCACGATTATGGATTTATAATATCTAATCGACTAATTCACTAAAATTTCAAAGTTGATTAAAAAAAATCAGATCTAGGAATAGTATATCTTATATCATGAACTGAATAAGTGAGGGTAACGAGATCTCATATCATCCTCGGCCTCCCATCTTTTCCCCTCAACAAGAGTGTTCCTCCATAACACCTTCATGGTGAGAACCTCCTTGTTCTTCAGTCTCTTCTCCACCATAGAAACGTGAAACACTGGATGAACATAAGACAAGTCATTTGGTAAATAAACGTTGATATAAGATCTCATAATGACCTATATACCTCAAAATCAACTTCCCTTTCCTACCGAATCTCATATTACTATTGACATAGAGTCTATGGAAGGGACTTCTTGTTATAACTTGTTGACTCTAACTAAGTGGCATAAGTATCCCTTAGATAACATCTTATTGACTTTAAGATTTGATATTATTTGGACTGTTGGATTTGAACTACGCCCTTCCCATTTTAATCAAACTTATTTGGAAACGGAAGCCTTACAACCCTATTTCGACAGTTTATGGTAAAAAACATTTATAGAGCCAATCCATACTTGAGAAATATCTTTGATGTTAAATGGAATAAAGTCAACGTCCTCCTCTTCATTAACACCCGTGGGATGCATTTAGAATCTACCATGTACTCACCTCTATGAACTCGACCAGACTTACGACGCTTTTTCGATCACGCTGGCCATTTTAATCATTGGCCCTTTAAGGGAAGGCCAGATATTGAGTGTGGCGCCTTATACCACTTGGACATACTAATTCTTACGTGTATTCTTCTACCCCTTCAAACAAGAAGAAATTTAGATACTTATAATGACACAAGCGTTAAAGCTCTAGATAGAACGATAAAGAATAAAAGGAGGGAAGATTTGCTATCATCGCGTAGTCTCTAAGTCATGATTGTGGTGCGCTTCAAACCATAAGTGAGAAA
>JAKWJD010001758.1:35762369-35889039 GCA_027705065.1 Solanum peruvianum
GTCCGTCACAGAGTTCAGAAAGTTATTTCAGTACTCAGATTTCAGAATTCCTAAGTGTTTTGGAACGAGACACCCTCGACGGTCCGTCGTGCCCATGACGGTCTGTCGTGGGGTCCGTCGTTTCAGCCAGTTTTCCAGAAATAAAATCTGCTGCTCAAAACGACTAAACAGGTCGTTACATGCTAGTAACCATTCAACAAATTTGAGAAAGGGCAACAAAAACAAAACATAACAAAATAATCTTACATGAAAATATGTAGTTTACATTAGGATGATAATTTTTGCCCTTATTGTTGGTATGTTATATTGTTTATGAATAATCTCTAAACGATTATTGCATAAAGTGCCTGTTATAGGTCATAGCAATAAAATTAATCAGGTAGCTATGCTTTTTCATAAAATTTATATGAACTTATTGAAACATTAGAAACTCATCCAATATTTTTGAACATTGACGTGTCAATTAAAGTGTTTTTATTTTTTTCCTATTTGGTTTACACAAAGAAAAAGGGTCAAAATTATCCTCAACATATTATAAATGACTTATAAAAAATATTTTCCCTTATTGGATCATAGTTCATGTGTTAGTTTAGGTACATATATACTTTCTAACTTGTTTCCTCATGTGTTTGTTGGGGACTAATGTATATTTGTAGGGTTATAGACTTATAGCATGTATTCTAAAATATTGTATTGTTGTTCATAATTATAAACTCGTTGATTTAAATCTAAGGTTAAATGTAATATAATTTAGCTAAAATATAATACATTTAATTAATCGAAAAGGTTATGTATGTTAATGCATTTTCCTATAATTATAATTTTGTTCCGAGTCTTCAATGTTTTATCTTTATCTTTATTTACAAGAAAAATATAAAGAAATATCTTAGAAAATTTTTTATCAATATGATCCAAAAGTTGATGCGCATAGGTTCTCTTATGAATAATTGTTAGATTGGTTTTGATTTTTTGCTCCAAAATTTTGTGATCTAGTTTTGCTATCTACAAATATTAAACCATCTAAATATTATTCTAATGAATATTTATTGGTTTAAAGGTATTTAGTAATTGTTAATAAATTTATTTCAGCAATGTATACTTAAAAAAATATTGAATTTTTTGTACCAAAAAATTAGCAAAAAATTTAATGATGATTTGGTTGTTGCGATAAATAATGTTAGTGACGGGTTGGGAACGAAATATTTTAGTGCCAAAAATTGTGGCTCAAATAATAAAATATTTTGTTATGGATTCGTGACTGGAATCCGTCACGAATATATTTGAAATGATGAAATAAATTATGAAATAATTATCTACCTATATAAGTACAGATCAGTTCGTCACTAACAAGTGGCAATGAGTATCACTCGTCTCTAATACGTCGCTAAACTTGCGATGAAACTCATTTTTCGTCCATAAGTGATTGCTAACAAGCGAAATAGAAACATCCAGTAATCCGTTGCAAATCCGGATTAGCAACGAAATACCAAAGATTAGCAACGGATTTCATTAGTCGTTAAATACTAATTTTTTGGTAGTGGGTAGATGACTACGTCACTGGAAAAGCTTCACTCCTGAAGGGTGTTATCAGAGTTTGTTTGAAGGGGAAGCTCATTACCCAGTGCATTCTTTTATACAAATATTGCTTAAAGGTTTGGTAAGGTAGTTTATAAATTTTAAATACCACAAGAGTTAGCAGTCATTTATTCGTGTTTCAAATCACCATGTTCAAGGCGTGCATGAGAGATATTTCACATATAATATCAACTGAGGATAATAGAATCAATGAATGTTTGACTAATGACGAGGTCCTGTCTTAGAATCTAGATCACCAAGTTCACATGTTGAGAACAATGTAAGTAACATCATATAAAAAAATTATGAAGAATCTACTTGAGAAGGTAAAGAGGATAGGAAGAAGATATATCAACATCTCTTTGAATTTGGAGTAAAGTTTTAAACCAATGTATTAGTGTTCTTCTTAGTACTCTTAATAGTATGAGTAAGCATGTTGTTTGTTGCATTTTCTTGATTGAGTGTTGAAATTGATGTTACCACCACTAATTAGTAGGAGTTATCTCATTCGAGGATGAATGTTCCAAAGAGGGAGATATTAGTATCTCACAATTACAAATAAGCTAGGATGAAGCTATGAACTTGAAATAGTTATTTTTGGAATGATTTTTCCATAGTTTCCAAGTTTGCCCGATTTCGGGTTCGTATGTATGAGTTTTGCATTTAGGAAGTTGGGTTGTTCGGTTAAGGAATTAGCCAATATGAATTTCGGAAGGTTAGTTTGTTCTTTTCTGTACCCAAATAATTTTAAAAAATAGTTTACTATTAGGTGTATAAGATTATTTATATTAGTTTACAATTTTACCAAAAGAGTAAGGGTATTGAGAGAAAAGAAAAGAAGAGGAGAAAAGTGGAGAAAGGAGAAAGGAATTCAAGATTCGTCAAGATCGTCGAAGTGTAACTTTTGGTTTTTTTCAGGGGTGATCAAAAAAGAATGTGATCATGCATAGGTTTTTGGTTGTTCATCCACATGAAAATTTTTATTTTAAGCGTAATTTAGTTCTTCAAATTTAAGGATTAATGTTTTTGAGTTCTTGATAAATATTCTTTACTTTTCTTTAACAATTAAGTTTTGATGTTCAAATTCATATTTGGTCGACTTTAAATGATAATATATCATAGACTATAAATGGTTACGTGAGCTATAAACTATCAATTTATAGGTAACTAAATCAACTTTTAGCGCTATCAATTTGCATTAATTCGATTTTTGAGTAAAAATTTATGACTATTTTAGCAATTTATAAAGTGTTGTTACGAATCAGACGACGGAAAATATTAAAAATGGCAATTTTTTTTATCTCCAAGAAAACACTAATCGAATTTCTTCACTAATAAAAGATTCAAAACAATTATACGCCATCTTTACTGATGAAACTCATAATTCTTGTCCGTAGATAATTCAACTAACTAATTCAAGAATCTTAAAAAAGGTTTTTTTGATCATTAACCTTCAAACTAGGGTTCAAAAACTTTTACTCATGTTCTCAAGATTCTTCAAGAACCTTGTTGTTCCTATCTAAAATCATACCAAGACATCATGCAATGTTTCCTTTCAAATATCATGATCCTTGAATACATAATTCAAATCAAGGAAATTAAAGAGTCAAGTCAAAAAGTTAAGAGTCAAGTAAATAAGTTAAAAGTTAAGTGAAGAAGTCAAAATAATATTTTGAAGTTTTTCAAAAGTCTTTTACAAACATTTTAAATTTGTTTTAGGATTTGATTTTTGTTTGCAGCAAGAGTAAAGTAAAAGTTATGTTCGTCAAAAGTATATGGGGACTATTTATTCACAAAGAGTTTAAAAAAAAATTCACTTTCAATCAAGTAAGGAAACTTTGATTTCCAAAAGAGTCTTTGACCTTGTTTTTCAGTAAAGAGCCTTTGAGCTAGTTTTTTTAGTAAAGAGCCTTTGAATTAGTTTTTCAAGACGCTTTGAGATTTTGTTTCTATTAGAAAGTAAATGCATTGACAAATAAGCAAGAGAGTAAACTGAGATTAAAAGATAGACTTTGAGCTATGTTTTAATGAATTATCTCAAACCTCCTAAATAAGTTATGTTTTTAACAATGTAGTATCATATTTTGTTGTAGGATTTAGCACAGATCTAGGTGAGAGTTAAAATAAATCATAGCCCTCATGTAAACATCATGAGTAGCAATGGATCATACTTTTTAGATGATTCCTTTAGTCCTTTTTTCGCATATGCTAGTGGATCCACTTTGTGAAGTAGGTCACATACCCTTGCAAGGTGTAGGATGGTCCTTGGAAGCATGAGGTAAAATTTTGTATCATTATTATATCTCTTAAGTGATGCTTTTCGGTTAGAACAACTCTAATAACAATATTTTGTAATTTTATATACTTAAAAATTCTTTGTATTTTTATATACATTACTAAGTTCATATTGTATTTTTGCATACATAAAGAGTTATAATTATATTTTCTAAATACCCAAAGTTGAAAAATCATATTATAAAGATTTTCATTATACTAAATTTATTCACACTGCTTTTATATTGATTTCAGTTGAGTTATTAAATTCCAGGTAAGTGTTTCTTTGAAACACTTTTCGAACCTATGTTATGCTTAGCATTCCAACTTGCATACTGGTACATTCAATTTTCCTATTCGATTTGGTATCATCGTCTTATGATGTAGACGTAGGTAATTAGGAAAATCAAGCGGCACATTGTTGATACAGTGAGCACGGCAGACTCAGTTGGTTAGCCTCCTTGCTATCCGTAGGGCACCTTTTTATTTTTTTTAGTAATATATTAGTTCATTAGGATGTCATGGGTATTTTCCAACATCCATCTCAGTTTTTAGGAGGCTTCATAGATAGTCAATCAGATGATAGTTCATTCACCATTATCTTGTTATTGTCTTATGTTCAGATTCGAGTTGCCACTTTTTCTAAGTTATATATTTAATCTTAAAAACACATTATGAGTTCAGTTGATACAGTTAATTTATATAGCATTTTAATACTTGCATTAATTATTTAAATCTCCCTTTGAGTAGGTAGTCCATACCAACAATTCACTTGGGACAAGCAATGGTCCTCTAGTGCCAGTCATACCCAGGGTATAGGGTCGATATGTGACAGAGGGAATATTGTAAGACGACAATCAATGGATTAATGATTTAAATGTAATAAAAATGCATAAAAAATTTATGAACCTACACCAATGGTCATTGGTACGTACAACATTTAAACGACATGTATCTCATGAATTGACAATTTTCAACGCACACTGAATATAAGTAATAATTTGTAAGAGACCACAACGTGGTATCTTAAACCACAAAGATAATAAATGCATTAATATTCCTGTAAAAACATATATATGTCTTACAACCTATTTATCAATGTATTTAAAAGTGATGTAGAATAGATGCTCTAAACGTATATGTGTTTTGAAAAATATACATTTATGTAATAAATAAATTATAAGATATACATTCTGTAAACAAAAAATTTTCTAAGGTGTGTAACATATGAGAAATTAGCCTATGATAGGTGGTCATGCTAAAATATAAATATATAGTCGCACATTTTGTTAATTAGGTGTTATCCGGGCAAACAACATGTTTATTATGCATCAAGTATAATATTATCCTTAATGTGCATAGAGCGTACACAAAAACACGTTTTCTATGAAGCCCATAATATTTTGGATGAGACCTTTCTATCCTCAAACTCTAAGTATGGAAGAAATTAATTTTTATCAAAAGACATTTGACATAAAATCAATTATTCATAAATACAAATAGCAAATATATGTTATATGGTTCAAGACTTTATTGTCTCATATGCATAATTAAGTCTCATACTAAATATTACGATTATTCTCTTGTACATATACTTAGTTTTTCAAAAGAAAATATTTATACTTATGATATTATCTTTCGAAAATGAAAAGTGGACTAGCATAACAATGACCTTAAAAGATTTTCAAAATTTACCTATGAGATTGTGCAAACATAACATTAACGATGGATGTTTTTAAATAAACAAATCAAATATAAATTAGAACATATAAGATAACTCACATATATCTAGAGATCTCTCTTTGTTTCTCAGCACAAATAGTATATAATAATCGATACACATCAAATGCATAGCATGAGAATTATAGGACTTGTACATACTAAACTATTATTATATGTCTTCAGTAAGTACTCAAAACTGAAAATATACCATAAACTGTAACGACCTGTTTAGTCGTTTTGAGCAGCAGATTTTAATTCTGGAAAAACTGGCCAAGACCACGGGCACTGCGACGGACCGTCACAGGCGCGACGGCCCGTCGAGGGTGCTCGTCTCAGCATACTTAGAATTCTGAAATTGGATACTGAAAATAGACTCTCTGTAAATTGTGACGGACTGCAGGAGTGCCGTCACATCCACGACGAACCGTCGTGAGTTCCGTTGCAAAACACTTCAACTTTTGAGAATTTGGTACAAGAACGAGTTTCTGACCGTCAGGACG
This sequence comes from Solanum peruvianum, assembly GCA_027705065.1. Taxonomy (NCBI): domain Eukaryota; kingdom Viridiplantae; phylum Streptophyta; class Magnoliopsida; order Solanales; family Solanaceae; genus Solanum; species Solanum peruvianum. Next base: position 35,768,441 of record JAKWJD010001758.1, read on the forward strand.
GAGGTGCAGGACGGACCGTCACTGGTGTGACGGGCCGTCGCAGTTCACCTGGACTTTGGGAGGCTGCGACGACCATCGTGACGGACCGTCGCAGGCACGACGGCCCGTCACAGGTTGCGCAAATCCCAGGCAGAATAGAATTCCTCTACACGTTTTAAGGGTCGTTTTGGACTATTCTTTCCTTAATTATAAAGATGAGGGTTAATATTAATAAGTCTAATTACTTGGGGGTTAAAAGAGGTAACCTTAAGTTAATTAGGGTTCTATTGTCCTTTTTAGTCTTAATTATATGATAATTAGGGTAAAGGAAAGAGGGCTTGAATAAAAAAAAAACAGAAAGAACCAAGAAAAGAGAGGAATCGATTGAGAGGCTGAGGAGAAAACAAAGCTTTGGAAATTCTTGCTTGATCACTAGTCTTCGGTGGAGGTAGGTTATGGTTATTTTACGATATTCGTAGAGAACTCTTAATAGGGTATGATATGTATTGGTGGTATTGTAAACCTGTCTATATGCTTAATTGTATGCTTGCATGAATATGATTATGTGATTTTGATAAAACAAGCATGATGAAAACCATTGAATCCCAAATCTTGAACGAAACTTTAATCTACGATATTAATGATGATGCCTTGGTATAAAAATAAGGCTTGATGAATTAAAGTAATGGGATGATGATGCCTTGGTATAGAGAAGGCTTGATGAACGGATAGAATGAATTTAGTGGATCGGAGTGTCACGTTCCGACACATAGAATAGTGGATCGGAGTGTCACGTTCCGACACATAGTATTAGTGGGACGGGTGTCACGAACCGACATGTAGATATAGGGGATCGGAGTGTCACGTACCGACACATATAGGGGATCGGAGTGTCACGTTCCGACACATATAGGGGATCGGAGTGTCACGTACTGACACATATAGGGGATCGGGTGTCACGAACCGACACGTTAGAATTAGGGGATCGGAGTGTCACGTACCGACACAAGAGGAAGAAAGATAATGAATCTTGAAAGATGATAATATACTCAACATAATGAACTAATCCCAAATGAGTATGGTATTGAGGCTTGAGCCCTCATGGATGAACTTGATGGTATTTATTGACGATATAATACTTGTTGTTTCTACATGTTGAGTTTATAGTTGATTTATAATATTACTTGATATATATTTTCTTCTATTTTGAGTTGGCCGATGATATCTACTCAGTACTTGTGGTGTACTGACCCCCCCTACTATTTTATGTTTTCTTCCTTGTTATTTATGAAATGCAGCAAACGTTCCGTCAACTTCAACACAATAGTAACTCGAGCCAGTTTTCGTCATACCGGATCTTCAGGGTGAGCTAATGCTTCTAGCTTGGACTGGGTCTTCTTCTTCAAGTCTTGATGCCTTGAACTTCCGGCATGGACTAGCTTTTAGTTGTTTTAGTTTCTTAGACGTTTTAGTTTAGTAATTTGAGGATAGATGTTCTTGTGATGATGACTTCATGATTTTGGGGATAATAATAATAGTTTGAATTGTTTTTATTAATGAGTTTAAGTCTTCCGCATTTCTTTTATTGATATTGTATAAAAATGTTAAAGGTTAGATTGGTTGGTTCGCTCACATAGGAGGGTAAATGTGGGTGCCAGTCGCGTCCCCGATTTGGGTCGTGACAAACTCTTTTATCTCACGGCAATTCTAGACATTCAATTTTCATGAATTAACAAATTGACTAAGCACATTCCTTTTTTTGTTATATAAAAATATATGAATTACAAGTATTTACTAATTGAAATCAACTTGAAAATGATGATATGATGAATATATGTTTTTTCATCCAATCATTTTTTCTAAAAGGAATCTTGTAATTAATTAAGAATACTATCATGATTAAAAACTCAAATGCTGAATATGAGTAATATATATATATAACTACAATAAAGAAGGTTAAAAAAAATATAATTTCTGATAAGTATTTTTTTTATCTTTCAAGAAGAATGTTTAAGCAAAATCAATTCATGTTGAGGACAACTATATATATATATACACTACATGTAACATGCAACATGTAAGAATTATTTTTTAAATATAAAATATGTTTTGTATACTTAAGATTACATAACTTGTAAGTGCAGCAGGCAATAAGTTGATGGTAAAAATAATGTGTAAAATAATTATTCAAGAGGGGTACTCAACATGTAAGCTAATGAACCTCTGAAGACAGTATCACAATATTCTTACATCACGAACCATCTATGACATATAATTTTGCAATAATGTATGTTTTAGAAAGGGTTTCGGGTCGCCCATGTGGAAAGACCAAACCTAATCCAACCCAAGATTACTTTTTTTTTTCAGAAAAAAGAATAAGAAAAGAATATTTTTAAGAGAGGTGAGAACAATTACAAAGTAACTATTTCAGTGTTTATGTGCTCTCCTTTTTATATAAAGTTATTTTTCTTTTAGACTTTATATGAGTAAAAACAAGAAGAATAACAAAAACTCAAAAGACTTAGATTAAAGACACACAATAAAAAACATTTAGTTTTTGAAACACTATCTTTATTTCCTAGTGATTTAATGAAAGAGTTGGAGCAAATCATTTAATTCGTGAATTCCATCCCTATGCAACAATCAAAAGAACACAAATTGAAAAAGTCTTTTTTAATGAAAATATCTATGGTTAAGTCAAATTCATATGTTATAAAAAATTGAATTTGAGTGTAAATCAAAAAACATACATTCAATTCTTAAACATATTATTATGACAACTTATATATTTTTAATTCTTCGTTGGGAAAACAATCATAGATAATATTTTTTTTGTAGACGGTGAATTTTTTTTCTCTCTGTTGTGGACAAAGGAAATTGTAACATTTAAAAAATACAAGGCGTGTTCTAGACCATTACATAAGTGTCGTAAGGTCTAGAATATGTTATTAGATCCATTTTAATGAATATAAGTCAATTAGGAAGCCTATAAACCCAAACATCCAAGAACGCCCATGACGTTCAGAAAGTAGTTCAAGGAGGCAATAGTATGCCTTAGCCTATTTGACGAGCTTTTAGAAGAAGGAAAATGAATAAAACTTGGTGGAAAGGTGTATAGCATATGTTTAAGATGATTGATGATCTGAACTTCCGGGTACGACTCCCCAAGGGACAACCAAGGGCCATTGAAGAGGACCCTTGCATGTGGAGTTAAACACTGCCTGGGCAGTGTGCACCTACGAGAGGAAAACGACAGAGAGTGTGTTGATCGACAGGGCGCCGATGCCATCCGTCAACCAACACATAGACAAATAGTTGTGGGGACTTGTGTTCAAAGTCTCTTACCAAGACTATGGTGTGCAGCACGAAAGTGGGGCAGGTCCGTCGATTGACCCACGATCAGTCGATCATGGAGTCATTTTTTACACTAAAAAAATGTTGCACGTTTTCACTTAGGTTATTTAGTTTATTAGCTTAGTTAGACGTTTAATTAGGGGTTAGGAAAGGTTAATTAAATGTATACAACTATATAAAGACCCCAACCCCATTTGTTTAATTACAACTCTCAAAACAAATTGTCTTCCTTCTCTCTTCTTTCTCTCTCTATTGGAAGACACCATTTAAGACAAAGCTAGAGGAGGGTTTTGGGGGAGGTAAAGGAAAGATTTAACCATCAATTCATCATCAAACTTTTATGTATAGGATCTAATCCACCTTTGAGAACTATTTCCTCAAAGAGTTCCTTCAAGGTATTTTTTCAGAAGTTGAGTTTTCATGTGGGTCTATCTCTATCTCAAAATTTATGTTATGAATATATTATTGATGTTTTATTTTGAATAATATTAATATATTAACATGTATTCTAACTTAATTATTATCTATTTTTATTGTTTGTCCTAGTTTGTAGAAGATGCCCTTAACCCTTAAACCTTAACCCTAGATTATGATCTTAATATGAATTAGGTAATACTTTTTTACTTGGCTAGGTTATTTGTAAATTACAATTAGGTGATGTTATAAAATAATAATGAATTAATAAGGGTGATTTTTATTCTTTCATTCATTTTCTTTCGAATATGATCTAGGTTATAAAGTATGTTATGAATTGACCTAAGTCTCTTTTCTTCAGCTATAATCTAATTTTGAATTGTGATGTAGTGATTCCACTAGCCTTATAATCATGTTGGTTATTGAATTATAATTATGTTATGATCTAATTGGGTTGATGTAAGGATTGAAGGTAAGACCTTGCTGATGAACTGTAGAGGAGACTTGCTAAGTCTTATGATCCCTATTCTTTACTTCATATTATATTTAAGTGTGATTAAATGTTGATGTTGCATGGGAATATGCCTTGTATTAGGACTTATAGGGTTGGTATGATGTTGAATTGAAATGTATTGAATATTGTAGTGAGGATTGTTAAGAAGTAAATGTTATAAGGATGGTGATGACTACCAATGTGCCTTATTATGAATGAATATGAAAATGTGCAAGCCTTACTCATATGCATTGTGATTAAAAGAACTATACTCATGCAATTATTATTGAGATATGATAAATGATGATTATAGAAGGGCTAGACTATATGGCTTACAAATCTATGATAATTAATAAAGACATTAAAGACATTTCAATAAAGGGACATAGCTTAGCAACGAGTGAAATTGAAAATGGGACGTGATGACTTTCCATAGAGGAAGATTCATCCTATAGTTCTCCATGTGGTGTTGACTCCTCGTTGAGGGATAATTATCAAACGGATTCACATGAAAGGAGGCCCCAATTTCCAAGTGGTATGTGGAGGGATTATACCTATCTCTTAGTTCTTCAACTATGTATCCCCAAATACAAAGACTAGCTAGTGTAGCCATCTAGAGAAATACTTTTATGTTTTGTTTTACTTTGAACGGTAGACAACCTTCCATCGGTGTAAGTTTTTACAACATCGGATTCCACATTTATCTCTTGTTCTATATGTCAGTTAAGGCAAGTGTTCCCTAAAATAAAATGAAGGAATGAAGTATGAACTAACTAGGGTGACTTAAAAACTTTGAATTATCCTAGATAGGGGTATGAGACTTTACCTATATCTTGCACTAGTTTGCTTTAATGGAAACTTTAGAAGGTTTATATAATGTATGTATAAGATACTGAATGCAAAAGATGATAGTATGATGACTTTACATGTAAATGATATTATATGGTGATTGATATTCTTATTACATGTAGTTGGTCAATGTTGCTACAAGCATGATGTTGTGTATCCTTAAAAGTTTATTTTATGTGAAGTTGATTATTAGTCGTAGTTCTTGTTTGGTCACCTGATTTAGTAAGGTTATGGGTCTTTTTTTGGTCATTGCACTTGTTGACTGTATAAGGATTCATGAGTAGTAGTCTTTATTTATTATGATATGTTGAACTCTTATCCATGCTTGTGATGTAATTACTTGATGATAGGGTTGTATAAGGTTATGGGTTAAATAACGTTGACAAACATTATACTTTCTTTGACATAATAATTATGTTTTTTACATTTGTATGTTTTTCTTAATTGTTCATACGTCTTTTAAAAAATAAAGTAGCATGTTTTAATGAAATGTCTGTTTTAGCATGATTTAATAGTATATGTTCATATGGTATCATACTTAGTACAAGTGCATAACAATTCAAATTTCTCCCTTTTTCCAAAAATTTTAGGTTCCGGTTGTTGAGGGAACTTTGAGACGACTTTTAAGAAGTCTTGGAGTTTCTCATTCATCCAACAGTGTAGGTCCTCTCTTTGCAATGGCAATGCCAATATCGAGCTAAACCCTAAACCCTAAAGCCTAAAGCCTAAACCCTAAACCCTATCTCCTTTCATTTGAGGATGTAATGAATAAAGCATACATGTGGATCTCTTGACATTGATATATAGTCTATGACCAAATTGCTAATCTTTTTAGACTGTTATGAGACTAGACAATCTTTAAAGACTATGTTCTAGCTTTTATATATTTGTGTGCAATAAAAGAAGAAGACTAAGTAATCTTCCTATACGAAGGGTCTATATATAGTCGATATATATATGTGTGTGTATGTATATGTGTGTATGTAGTGGTCTATGTACACCTCCAAGTGGAAGTAATAAACAGTTTTCAATTTTCCACATTTTGACCTATGAATGTAATGATATAAACTAAGCGGCTAGTTTTAGTCCTGAAAGAAGAAGACGATGCTAGTTATGTGTAGGGGGTAAACCCGGATATGAAAAACTTTGTATTAAAGAATGAGGTTGAATATATTTACTCTTGATGTCTCTGTCAACCACATCTTTGTAGATTTGTACTCATAATTTTGAAGCACGCGATACTTATGAATATGAATCTATGTGATGCTTACCCAGCTCTCACTTTCTGAAAAATCCATTATCGTGCCATAAGAGTGAGCTCATTGTGTGATTTTACATCCAATACTTTTATCGTGTTTATAGGAAATTAATACTCGAAGGAATACGGCATAAAGACATGATGAAGATATTATCAACGCGGGAGCTCCTACCCGTAGTGATCAAGTCTCTCCTCTTGAAGAAGATGCTAATGCTGAAAAAGCTCCGGTAAATCCTCCACCTTTGATGGATGGTGACATAAGGGCTGACCTCTTCAAATTGGTCGAAGTTATCACTACTTAAGACCAAGCTACGACGTCCCAAGCTAACCGAGAGGTTGTACCTCGTCGAAATCAACAAGTTCCTACCATGGTTTCTCGTCTAAGGGATTTCACTCGGATGAATCCTCATATTTTCTACGGGTCTAAGGTTCAAGAAGACCCCCAATAGTCATTGATATAGTCTACAAGATACTTTTTTTGCTATAGGTCTTATTACTAGTGAGAAGATTGAGTTAGCCACTTACAAACTCAAATATATGTCTCAAACTTGGTATGTCCAATAGAGAGACAATAGGCCTCTAAAGGGTGGATCGGTGACTTGGGAGATCTTTAAGAAGGCTTTTCATGGTCAGTTCTTTCCTAGGTTGATGAGGGAATCCAAAGTGGTGGAGTTCATCAATCTTCATCTAGGAGGTATGACTGATCAATACTCCTTGAAATTCACTAAATCCTCAAAATATGATCCTCCTTCGGTTTCCGATCCTAGAGATGAAATGAGCCGCTTTGTGACGGGGTATTGGGTGATTTTCAAGAAGAGTGTCCTTTTTCTATGCTACATGACAACATTAACATTTCTCGTCTTAATATGCATGCTTGGTAAGTGGAGGAGCAAAGTGTTAGGAGAAAAGAGTAGAGATGCTAAGAGGGTAAGAACTTTTGATAGTGATTCTTCAAAAAGTAGGCTTCAGATCAAAGACAAGCCTAGATTTAAGAAGACGTTCTCTAATAAAGTTCTATCCAAATTCCCCAAGTGTAGCGACCTGTTTAGTCGTTTGAGCAGCAGATTGTAATACAGGGAAAACTGGCTGAGACGACGTGTGTCCCGACGGACCGTCGTGGTCACGACGGCCCGTCGAGGAGGTGTCGTCCCATGACACTTAGAATTTTTCAAATTGGATATTAAAATCGACTCTCTGTAAATTGTGACGGACCTGCAGGACGTGCCGTCACATACACGACGAACCGTCGTGAGTTCCGTTGCAAAACACTTCAACTTTTGAGAAATTTGGTGCAAGAAACGAGTTTCGACCGTCATGACGGAGGTGCAGGACGGACCGTCACAGGTGTGACGGGCCGTCACAGACCACCTGGAAGTTGGGAGGTTGCGACGGCCATCGTGACGGACCGTCGCAGGCACGACGGCCCGTCACAGGCTGCGCAATCCCAGGCAGTTTAGGATTTCTCCACACGTTTTAAGGGTCGTTTTTGACTATTCTTTCCTTAATTATAAAGATTGAGGGTTAACATTAATAAGTCTAATTACTTAGGGGTTAAAAGGGGTAACCTTAAGTTAATTAGTGGGGTTTATTGTCCTTGTTCACACTTAATTATATGATTAATTAGGGTAAAAGAAAGAGGGTTTGAACATAAGAAAACAAAAGAGAAAGAACAGAAAGGGATAGAGAGATCAATCGAGAGGCTGAGGAGAATAACAAAGCTTGGGAATTTCTTGTTGATTTCAATTCTTCGGTGGAGGTAGGTTATGGTTTATATTACGATATTCGTAGTGAACTCATAATAGTGAATAATATGTGTTGATGATAATGTAAACCGGTCTATATGCTTAATTGTATGCTTGCATGAATATGATTACGTGATCTTGATAAAACAAGCATGATGAAAAATATTGAATTCCCAAATCTTGAAAGAAACTTTAATCTACGATATTTATGATGAGGCCTTGGTATAAAAGAAGGCTTGATGAATTAAAGTAAGGGGATTGATGATGCCTTGGTATAGAGAAGGCTTGATGAATTAGGGGATCGGGTGCCACGTTCCGGTACCAGGATAGAATGAATATGAGGATCGGAGTGTCACGTTCCGACACCAGGATAGAATATGAGGATCGGGTGCCACGTTCCGGTACCAGGATAGAATGAATATGAGGATCGGAGTGTCACGTTCCGACACCAGGATAGAATATGAGGATCGGAGTGCCACGTTCCGGTACCAGGATAGAATGAATATGAGGGTCGGAGTGTCATGTTCCGGCACCAGGATAGAAATAGAGGAGCGGAGTGTCACGTACCGACACAAAGGAGAAAGAAGGTAATGAATCTTGAAAGATAATGAATATACTCAACTCTATGAACTAAATTCCCAAATGAGTATGGTATTGAGGCTTGAGTCCTCATGTGTGAACTCGGTTGTACTCATTGATGAATTAAACATTGCTATTGCTACGTGTTGAGTATTGTAGTTGATTTACATTGTTATTGATATATACTGTTCCCTATTTTTAGTTAGCCGATGATATCTACTCAGTACTTGTGGTTGTACTGACCCCCTACTTTTACGTTTTCTTCTTTGTTATTTGTGTAATGCAGCAAACGTTCCGTCAACTTCAACTCAACAGTAGATCTAGCCAGTCTTCACTTCATCGAAAATTCAGGGTGAGCTAATGCATCTAGCTTGGACTGGATCTTCTTCTTCAAGTCTTGATGCCTTGAACTTCCGGCATGGACTAGCTAGTATTTTGTTTTAGCTTCTTAGACAGTTTTAGTTTAGAAATTTGAGATAGATGTTCTTGTGATGATGACTTCCAGATTTTGGGGATATTAATAATAGTTTTGAAATGTTTTATTAATGAGTTTAAGTCTTTCGCATTATTTTCTGTCGATATATCTTAAAATGTTAAGGGTTAAATTGGTTGGTTCGCTCACATAGGAGGGTAAATGTGGGTGCCAGTCGCGTCCCCGATTTGGGTCGTGACAAACTTGGTATCAGAGCATTAGGTTCATTGGTCTCATCACACAAGAACAGGTCTAGTAGAGTCTTAAGGAACGGTTGGGGGACGCCTTTACTTTTCCTTGAGAGGCTATAAGACTTTAGGAAAATTCCATTCTTTCATTCTTTCTTTCGTGCTACTACTTGAGTCCAATTGGTATCTAGGTGATACAAATTGGTATCTGACCATCTTCACTCTATTTCGCAGATGGTTAGAACTAGAGCAACGACCGCACCAGCAGCGACAACGGAAAGACAGGAAACTACTGAGCCAGCCACTAGGGCTGTGGCTCGAGGAAGAACAGCGGCAAGAGGCCGTGGAAGAGGTCGTGGGAGGACGTCTTCTAGAGGAAGAGGACGAGCCCCTAGCCCATCTGATACTAGGGCGGTGACCCCTCCACCGACTGAGGATGTAGTAAGAGAGGGTGAGGAAGGGGAGACTGAACAAGTGCAACATGAGGAATTGCCACCCCAACCTACCCCAGAGATGATCAACCAAGTACTTGCTTATCTTAGCGGGTTATCCGATCAGGGTCAAGCTCCTCCAGTGGTTTCTGCACCAACACCTCCGGTTTCAGAGATACGACATGCGGCTACTATGGCTCCCCGCATGGATGCACCATTGGATGTAGGCACATTTCCATGTCTGACTATCGGGCCTATAATGACAAACGATCAACATGAACTTTTCAGTAAGTTCTTGAAATTGAAACCTCCAGTCTTCAAGGGTGCAGAATCTGAGGATGCTTATGATTTTCTGGTTGATTGCCATGAGCTACTACACAAGATGGGGATAGTAGAGAGGTTTGGTGTCGAGTTCGTGAGCTATCAGTTCCAAGGGAACGCCAAAATGTGGTGGCGTTCACATGTTGAGTGTCAACCAACAGAGGCACCACCTATGACTTGGGAATCATTCTCTACCCTGTTTATGGAGAAGTATATCCCAAGGACCTTGAGGGATAGAAAGAGGGATGAGTTCTTGAGTCTGGAGCAAGGTAGAATGACGGTTAATGCATACGAGGCTAAATTTCGCGCACTATCCAGATACGCCACCCAACTCTGTTTCAGTCCACAAGAACGGATCCGCCGTTTTGTGAAGGGGTTGAGGTCAGAATTGCGGATTTCAGCCTTACAGATAGCGGCAACAGCAACATCCTTCAAGAGGTGGTAGACTTTGTGATAGAGGTGGAAGGAGTGAAACCGGATGACTTCACCACAACGTCTACATCAAAGAGGTTTCGAAGGGGAGGTGAGTTTAATGGTTCTCACTCTAGAGGACAGAGCTCCGGAGGTTACGCAAGTCGACCAATTCAGTCTTCACTACAGACTGTAGTTGGGGGTCCACCTCAGAATGGTCAACACTTCTCTGAGAGGCCGATGCGTGAACCCAGAGAATGTTATAGATGTGGAGAATTGGACACATTAAGAGGTATTGTCCAAACCAGAGTTACAGAACCCCATTGGCTAGAGGTAGGGGTGGTAATGGTAGAGGTCGTTATTCTGGAGGGCGTGGTGGCCGAGGTAATGGTGGTCACCAGAACGGCAGAGGTGAAGGGCAAAACGGAGCACTACTACACACACAATGGTAGGGGCAACGGACAGACAAATAATGGGGCTCATTGCTACGCTTTCCCTGGGAGATCTGAAGCGGAGGCGTCTGAGTCTGTTATCACAGGTAATCTTTGGTTTGTGATTGCATGGCATCTGTATTATTTGACCCTGGCTCCACATTTTCTTATGTATCTTCCTCATTTGCTAATGGTCTGAATTTACATTGTGAATTGCTTGACACGCCTATTCGTGTTTCTACTCCGGTGGGTGAGTCTATGATAGTCGAAAAGTGTATTGGTCTTGTTTGGTGATTTTGTGGGGAGCAACACTTACGATTTGGTCATCTTAGGTTAGAATGGTGACTTTTATGTAATTCTGGGTATGACTTGGCTTTCTCCAAATTTTGCGATTTTGGATTGTAATGCTAAAACAGTGACGTTAGCCAAGCCTGGGGCAGATCCGTTAGTGTGGGAGGGTGACTACACTTCCAATCCGGTGCGTATATCTCCTTTCTTCGCGCTAAGAAAATGGTGAGTAAAGGGTGTTTAGCTTTCTTGGCACATCTCAAGGACGACACCACTCAAGTACCTTCGATTGAGTCAGTTTCGGTAGTCTGTGAGTTTTTGGATGTGTTCCCAGCAGATCTTCCTGGTATGCCACCAGATAGGGATATTGACTTCTACATCGATCTTGAACCGGGTACTCGCCCCATTTCTATACCCCCGTATAGAATGGCTCCCGCGGAGTTAAGAGAGTTAAAAGCACAACTTCAAGAGTTGTTGAGCAAGGGCTTTATTAGACAAGTGCATCTCCTTGGGGTGCTCCGGTTTTGTTTGTGAAGAAGAAGGATGGGAGTTTCCGAATGTGCATAGATTACCGACAGTTTAACAAAGTAACTATTAAGAACAAGTACCCATTCCTCGCATTGATGACTTGTTCGATCAGTTACAAGGTGCTTGTGTCTTCTCAAAAATTGACTTGAGTCCGGTTATCACCAATTGAAAATACGAGCAACGGATGTGCCAAAGACTGCTTTTCAAACTAGGTATGGGCATTATGAATTTGTGGTAATGTCTTTTGGTCTTACTAATGCCCCTGCTGCTTTCATGAGCTTGATTAACGGGATTTTCAAGCCATACTTGGACCTCTTTGTGATAGTGTTTATTGATGATATACTGATATACTCCAAAAGTAAGAAGGAACATGAGGAGCATTTGAGAATGGTGTTAGAGTTGTTGAGAAAGAAAAAGCTTTATGCGAAATTCTCCAAGTGTGAGTTTTGGCTAGATTCAGTGTCCTTCTTGGGGCACGTGGTTTCTAAGGATGGAGTGATGGTGGATCCATCTAAGATTGAGACAGTGAAGAATTGGGTAAGACCTACAAACGTGTCAGAAATAAGGAGTTTTGTGGGTTAGCTAGCTACTACCGCCGATTCGTCAAGGGATTCTCTTCCATTGCTTCCCAATTGACGAACTTGACTAAGCAGAATGTTCCATTTGTATGGTCGGATGAATGTGAGGAAAGCTTTCAGAAGCTTAAAACCTTGCTGACTACCGCACCTATCCTTACCTTGCCGGTAGAGGGTAAAAACTTCATTGTTTATTGTGATGCATCCTATTTCGGGTTGGGTGCAGTGCTAATGCAAGAGAAGAACGTGATCGCTTATGCTTCAAGACAATTAAAAGTGCATGAACGTAACTATCCAACTCATGACTTGGAATTGGCCGCGGTAGTATTTGCACTAAAGCAATGGAGACACTACTTGTATGGGGTTAAGTGTGAAGTCTACCCGGACCATCGTAGCCTACAGTATGTATTCACTCAGAAAGACTTGAACTTGAGACAGAGGAGATGGATGGAACTACTGAAGGACTACGACATCACTATCTTGTATCATCCGGGGAAGGGGAATGTTGTGGCAGATGCTTTGAGTAGAAAGGCCGGAAGCATGGGAAGTCTAGCTCATTTGCAAGCTTCTAGACGCCCATTGGCTAGAGAAGTGCAGATTCTAGCTAATGACCTCATGAGGTTGGGAATAAATGAGAAGGGAGGATTGTTAGCTTGTGTAGAGGCAAAATCTTCCTTTCTTGATCAGATTAAGGGGAAACAGTTTGACGATGAGAAGCTAAGTCGAATCCGAGATAAAGTGTTGCAAGGAGAGGCTAAAGAGGCAATAATTGATGAGGAAGGTGTTTTTAGAATTAAGGGAAGGATGTGTACCCCGCATCGATGATTTGATCACCACTATTCTTACCGAGGCTCATAGTTCCGGATATTCTATACATCCTGGTGCAACCAAGATGTATCGCGACCTAAAGCAACACTTCTGGTGGAGTAGAATGAAGCGTGATATTGTTGAGTTTGTTGCCAAATGCCAAAATTGTCAACAAGTAAAGTATGAACACCAGAGGCCTGGAGGAACACTTCAGGGAATGCCCATTCCTGAATGGAAATGGGAGAGAATCGCGATGGATTTCGTGGTTGGTCTTCCCAAGACATTGGGTAAGTATGACTCGATTTGGGTGATTGTTGATAGGTTAACTAAGTCCGCTCATTTCATTCCGGTCAAGGTGACCTACAATGCAGAGAAGTTAGCCAAGATCTACATCTCAGAGATCGTTCGGTTGCATGGAATTCCACTCTCCATCATATCGGATAGAGGTACGCAGTTTACTTCTAAGTTTTGGAGGACATTACATGCTGAATTAGGTACTAGGTTGGACCTTAGCACTGCGTTTCATCCTCAGACCGATGGTCAGTCTGAGCGAACGATTCAAGTGTTGGAGGATATGCTTCGCGCATGTGTGATGGAGTTTGGTGGCCATTGGGATAGCTTCTTACCGTTGGCAGAGTTTTGACGCATTTGAAGTTAGACATTGGGGGACTGATCTGTTGAGGATTCTATGGAGAAGGTGAAAGCTATTCAAGAAAAGCTTTTGGCGGCGCAAAGTAGACAAAAGGAGTATGCAGACCGGAGGTTAGAGACTTGGAGTTCATGGAAGGTGAACAAGTCTTGTTGAAAGTTTCACCCATGAAAGGGGTGATGCGGTTCGGAAAAAGGGGTAAGTTAAGTCCAAGGTATATTGGACCATTTGAAGTGATTAAGAGAATAGGGGAGGTGGCTTACAAATTAGCCTTGCCCCCAAGGCTGTCCGGAGTGCATCCGGTGTTTCATGTGTCCATGTTGAAGAGATACCACGGAGATGGAAACTACATTATCCGTTGGGATTCAGTTTTGCTTGATGAGAACTTGACTTATGAGAGGAACCGGTTGCTATATTAGATAGAGAAGTTCGCAAGTTGAGGTCGAGAGAGATTGCATCCATCAAGGTTCAATGGAAGAATCGACCGGTTGAAGAGCTACTTGGGAGAAGGAGGCAGATATGCAAGAAAAATACCCACATCTGTTTACAGATTCAGGTACTCCTTTTCGCCATTGTTTTTCTTCTTTTGATCGTTCGGGGACGAACGATGGGTAAATTGGTATCTATTGTAACGAACTGTTTAGTCGTTTGAGCAGCAGATTGTAATTCGGGGAAAACTTGCTGAGACGACGGGTGTCCGACGGACCGTCGTGGTCACGACGGCCCATCGAGGAGGTGTCGTCCCATGACACTTAGAATTCTTCGAATTGGATATTAAAATCGACTCTCTGTAAATTGTGACGGACCTGCAGGACGTGCCGTCACATACACGACGAACCGTCGTGAGTTCCGTTGCAAAACACTCACTTCTTTTGAGAAATTTGGTGCAAGAAACGAGTTTCTGACCGTCATGACGGAGGTGCAGGAGGACGTCACAGGTGTGACGGGCCGTCACAGGTGTGACGGGCCGTCACAGACCACCTGGAAGTTGGGAGGTTGTGACGGCCATCGTGACGGACCGTCGTAGGCACGACGGCCCGTCACAGCTGCGCAATCCCAGGCAGTTAGGATTTCTCCACACGTTTTAAGGGTCGTTTTTGACTATTCTTTCCTTAATTATAAAGATTGAGGGTTAACATTAATAGTCTAATTACTTAGGGGTTAAAAGGGGTAACCTTAAGTTATTAGTGGGGTTTATTTTGTCTTTATTCACACTTAATTATATGATTAATTAGGGTAAAAGAAAGGGGTTTGAACATAAGAAAACAAAAGAGAAAGAACAGAAAGGGATAGAGAGATCGATCGAGAGGCTGAGGAGAATAACAAAGCTTGGGAATTTCTTGTTGATTTCAATTCTTCGGTGGAGGTAGGTTATGGGTTATATTACGATATTCGTAGTGAACTCATAATAGTGAATAATATGTGTTGATGATATTGTAAACCGGTCTATATGCTTAATTGTATGCTTGCATGAATATGATACGTGATCTTGATAAAACAAGCATGATGAAACTATTGAATTCCCAAATCTTGAAAGAAACTTTAATCTACGATATTATGATGAGGCCTGGTATAAAAGAAGGCTTGATGAATTAAAGTAAGGGGATTGATGATGCCTTGGTAAGAGAAGGCTTGATGAATTAGGGGATCGGGTGCCCACGTTCCGGTACCAGGATAGAATGAATATGAGGCTCGGAGTGTCACGTTCCGACACCAGGATAGAATATGAGGATCGGGTGCCACGTTCCGGTACCAGGATAGAATGAATATGAGGATCGGAGTGTCACGTTCCGACACAGGATAGAATGAGGATCAGAGTGCCACGTTCCGGTACCAGGATAGAATGAATATGAGGGTCGGAGTGTCACGTTCCGCACCACGATAGAATAGAGGAGCGGAGTGTCACGTACCGACACAAAGGAAAGAAAGGTAATGAATCTGAAAGATAATGAATATACTCAAACTAATGAACTACATTCCCAAATGAGTATGGTATTGAGGCTTGAGTCCTCATGTGTGAACTCGGTTGTATTCATTGATGAATTAAACATTGCTATTGCTACGTGTGAGTATTGTAGTTGATTTACATTGTTATTGATATATACTGTTCCCTATTTTGAGTTAGCCGATGATATCTACTCAGTAGTTGTGGTTGTACTGACCCCTACTTTTACGTTTCTTCTTGTTATTGTGTAATGCAGCAAACGTTCGTCAACTTCAACTCAACAGTAGATCTAGCCAGTCTTCACTTCATCAAAAATTTAGGGTGAGCAATGCGTCTAGCTTGGACTGGATCTTCTTCTTCAAGTCTAGATGCCTTGAACTTCGGCATGGACTAGCTAGTATTTTGTTTTAGCTTCTTAGACAGTTTTAGTTTAGAAATTTGAGATAGATGTTCTTGTGATGATGACTTCAAGATTTTGGGGATATTAATAATAGTTTTGAAATGTTTTATTAATGAGTTTAAGTCTTCCGCATTATTTTCTGTCGATATATCTTAAAATGTTAAGGGTTAAATTGGTTGGTTCGCTCACATAGGAGGGTAAATGTGGGTGCCAGTCGCGTCCCCGATTTGGGTCGTGACACCAAGGCTCGTTATGATAAGGTTCCTAAACCAACAGAACAAAAAGTAAGGAGTGGGAACTCAGCATATGAGAAGACTACATGTTCCAAGTGTAGAAAGGGTCACCTTGGTGAATGCTTGGCTGGAACGCGGAATTGTTTTGGTTGTGTCAAGAGTGTCCACGAGGTTGGGGATTGCCCTAACATGAAGCGTCAAGATAAGGGTGGTCAATCTCATCTTCTCTATTGATGTGTATGGATTACTTGATACCAGTGCTACCCTATAATTTGTTTCTCCTCTAGTATCTAAAATGATTGATACTTTCCAAGATATTTTGCACAAACCTTTTTACAGTATCTACTCTTGTGGGTGATGGATGTTGCAAAAAGGGTGTATAGAAATTTTCCTATAATATTTCCAAATAGAGTTTCTTATGTTTAACTTGTAGAACATGATATTCTTGACTTCCATATCATTTTGGGTTTGGATTGGTTACATACTGTCACGACCCAAAACGGGTCGTGAAAGGCACCCACACTTACCTCTTTAAGTGGGCGAACCAACACATCTAAACCCCAACATTTACCAATAGTTCAACTATAAATAATATCAATAATGCGGGAGCTTCAAAAGATACTAAGCAACCAATTTAAATAATTTTCTTTAGTTTAATACTTATCATTCCAAAATCTGATAGTCATCACATGAAGGACATCTAATCTCCAATACTATGTCCAAGAATATCGAATACACTAATATAAAGAATAAAATGGTATGTGTCCGAAAGTATAGGACATCATGTCACGACCGAGAGAATTCAACACGAGCTGAATGGATAGCTCACCCTTTAACTTGATATACGGGAGGCTGGCTAGAGCTAAGGGAAATCAGAAGCCACAGGTACAATCGCTGCATTTCATAAAAGGAAAACAAAGAAGAAAACAAGTAGGGCTCAGTACGAGCAACATGTACTGAGTAAGTATCATCGGCAACCAACCCAAAATAGTAACTAATCTACAATAATAATAGTATGAACTTAACTATAGCTCTTAACATGTGATAAACAACAAACAACATGAACAAGTATCAACAACATTAAAGTAAACTCGTAATAAGTCAATGATATCAAGATCTCACATGAGGACTCATGCCTCCAAACCAAACTATTTTGGGAGTTGAGTTCTTTGAGATTTAGTACCTTCCATTAATTCAACATGTTTTTCCTTTAATATTATCGTGTCGGAACGTGACACTCTGATCCAAGAATACCGTGTCGAAACGTGACAATCCGATCCAATTATACCGTGTCGGAATGTGACACTCCGATCCAAGAATACTGTGTCTAAACGTGACACTCCGATCCAAGAATACCATGTCGGAACGTGATACTCTGATCTAAGAATACCGTGTTGGAACGTGACACTCCAATCCAATTATATCGTGTCGGAACATGACACTCCGATCCAAGAATACCGTGTCGGAACGTGACACTCCGATCCAAGAATACCGTGTCGGATCGTGACACTCCGATCCAATTATACTATAAATTTATCCTTTGTTATCACCGCTTTCAATTCATTGTTATTTTCATCAAGCCTTCTTTATTCAAGGCATCACTTCGATAGAGAGGGTTAGAGAATATAAATTCTACGGTCTCAGGATTTCAGACCAATCACAAACCACACAACCAAATCACACAATCACACAATCAAGTACATAGAGAACTTCACAATATCATTCAAGGCATATCAATAACTATTAAGAAGTTACTATCAAATAGCATAAACCATAACCTACCTCCACCGAAGAACCGAATTCAAGCAAGCTCCAATACTTTTCCTTTCCTCAATGCTTTTGAACCTTTTACAGTCTATCAACTATATATACATATTTTGTAAGTTTAAAAGCCTATAATCACTCATGTTATTCTATGTATAGCTTAGACCAAAAAATTCACCTAATTCTATCATCAATTTCGTTAGTTCAAATCCAAGGATAAGCCTTAATTCCTCCTATTAGCATAATTTTAATGTACTTTATATAATGTACTACACCTTATATATAATTACTTACTAAAATTTGTTAAAACTTTAACCATTACGAACTACAAAATTTTACATGTCCAATGGAATCGATGACATTCTCTTTTATACAATTCATTGTAATCTATACAACATATAATTTTAAAACTAATTAAATCAAACAACCTATCACTATTTGTGTATATAAAAAATACTCATATACTAATATTCAAACCCACGTGATTGGCCAGCAAGTTTCAACCCAATTATTTTATAAAATCAACAGATAACGTCAATCCTACATTCGCCAGTCACTGTAAGCTCCAATCCTTTAAAATAATAATTTCCTACACTACATATTCTAATCATTAACTTCTAATTCTTGGCAAAATTTCATGCCATAATTATTCCTACCATTAATTAACAATAACTAGGAGAATTGGGTACATGCTCTTTCAATTCAATATCATTCCAATTTGTTTACACTTTAATGATTAATGGCTGCCTAACTTTTTAAATCAACAATTTGTACTTAAACCTATCTCGTAGAAATTTAGCATACACCTAAACATTTATAGTTTTACAAGAACTAATATATTCTTTCCACCAATCTGCATGTTACGAATTCATAAAGAAACTTAGCGCTAAACGAATCCACGCTTAATCTTTAATGTAGATGCACAGGTAAGCCGTCTTTCTCACTATTCTTCTTTTTTTTTCTCTTTTCTTTTCGTCTACAGATTATTTGTTACCCTAATTAATATACTCATATAATTATAATAGTGATAAAAGTGACCCACTATTAATTATAATATTATTTCTTAACCATTAACTAAATAAATTAGTAAAACTACCCCACTAATTTCATAATTATAATTATGAATAGTCCAAAACACCCACTTAAATCTATCATAAAGTATTTTCTAACATACAAATTTCTAGTGCCCAAACCGACTACAAGAGTTGTTAAAATAGATACCAATTTACCCATCGTTCGTCCTCGAACGATCAAAGGAAGGCAAGGCAAGAAAGGATAGTTATCTCAATGATTATTCCAAAATATTAATACCCATTGTCTCATCTCAATAGTATCAAAAACTAGAGATCTACACCTCCCCTCATAGAATGTCTCTAAATGGGTCCATCTCATTACTCTAGGGATATTTATTGTTGTATGTAAACTCATCTAACAACAAAACTATTTCTAACAATGGACTTTTCAACTGATCAATTCTCCAACTAGACCTTGAAATAACCATCTGAACAAATATCTAACATAACCACGATAAAATTTTGAATCAAAAGTGGCTACAACCAGAAGTGGACTTTAACCAACTACCACACACTCATAATGCTAAAAACATCACAGATTTTATCAGGATTTTCTTTTCACAACACAAGCTTAAGTGATGAAAATAATAGCTTTAGACATCGATTAATCATCAAGGGAGAATCACATATCTAACCCACGGATGAATATTATCAAGTAAACACCAACAAGGGATACACTTCAAAATGCAGAACCTCTAACATTATTCTTAGGCAATCGTAACTCTTCATAGCAGCTCTTATATAGATTCTCATAAGCAAGTTTGTACGTATAGAACTACTGATATACATTAGATATCCCAAACAACACCAATTCTATCATACTAAAATACCATGTTTGCCCAAGGATCCTACCCTATCAAGAGGACACAAAAGGATTTTTACATTCGATTCACCACTAGAAATCAACCCATAGATGTGAAAACACGCGTAGTATAAGTAGTGAATCATACTACCAAATAATATCCAATACGAAGAAAGTGGTCACATAAGAATATACCTAAACAAGGTCAAATAACTTTAGATACTCTTTTCATGGTAACCATATAAACATTTTCCTTCATCTGACTCTATCTCTTTGATTTTATTGCTACCCAGAATCACAAATTTAGACCCTGTTATGATTACACACATATACTCTATTTATCGAATCCCATATCCACTGAAGTCAACACTTAGAGAAATTCTTGATCACTCAAATTATTTTGTATATTATAAGCTCATAATCTCTATTAACCATCAACTATCTATGTAACACATCTTACATTCTATGTACTCCCATCAATAGGGTAATATTAATCCAACTCTAAATTCTTAATAACCGTGTTGAATTATATCTCACCTTTTACATCATTCTTAAGTCTTCTATCCTAATTTGAGCAATCTAACCTCATTGTAAAATACTAAAATTTTCATACCTCATTATTTGTCACCTAAACCAAAACTGATTTTTTTTTTTAATTATTATTTTTATTATTATTTTTTGAAGTCAATGATAAACTCCTAGTAAGTCTGTACCGAACTAGTTCACAGCTCACAATTATATCTAAACTCATAGGCAAAAATTAAAACAACCATCAAATACACCCCATGGATTTATACGAGAGGTCTTATTCTTTCACTCTTCTCAAATTCTTTTCATGGTGCAAATTCTAAATATCTCGCTCCTTCTATATATAAAACTCTTGTTTATCTAGCTTGCTTACCGATCTCATGTTTTACTAATAATCCATGACATTTTACTTCACACTCTAAATCAAAACTCTGAGGGTAAACACTTCCTTAGATCATTTTACAATCAAAAGTAACAACTTTATGGTCCAAAGCATGCATAAATTCTTTCACGTGCTCAATAACGATGCAATCAATCGTTTCTCATCTTACAAATTCATACCTTGACAAAATATACCACCAGAAATTCAGACTTATAACAAAAAAAATTGAATTATAAGTCCAATTGTGTAACACAATGCCCTTAATTATCTACATTTGCTTATACTTTGAAGATTTTTACAAATCACCTTATCTTATATTATCATTGATTGCCTCTCCACCAACCATACCATATTCTTCACTAAAAATCCAACCCTGTTCATTTCTAAATTCAACAGTACAACATAACCTATCATCTCACTCAAGTTGAACGTCTGTACACTCCTCCCTTAAGTTCTATTCAATAGCTTTTAACCAAGCTGATTTACCTGTTATGATATTACCTTAACAAAAACAAAATAGATGAAATCATGCACTTTTGAACCCAATTCTCGATCCCTTCAAAGATACATTTTTAGTTCTTACTATCAGAGAAAATAATTCTGCTCGTTCTTATTTTTCTTAAGGCTACACATCCCACAAGTTTTATCTTATTTTAGTTATGATTCCAGCTCCTTTAAATTATATTTGAGTGTGCCCTAAATCTCCTAAAATTTATCATACAACCACATTACTCACTAAATATTAGAAATATCAACCCTAGATACTCGCAAGTTTTTATCACCATACAAAATTTATTTGCCCAATAATTCGCATCTCCGTCACCATCCATCACATACTCCTATCACCATCATGTATTTGTAAACCCTTTTCATCACCACAAAGTCAATTTTTTTAAATTTTTTTATTTTTTCGACATGACACGTTAAACTCAGATATAGTAATCAAAATGAAGGGACTAACAAATTTTATATTCACTTTCTGACTAAAATCTTCATTTTACTTCACCCAAAGTATACCACTAGGATTTTCTTTCCCTATAAGTCTGTCATGCTAGTATCAATCTACCTTTTGAAGGTTAAGATAAAACCACCAGTCCTCACTCAAAACCCTCAAGATACATTGCAAAGTTTAAGTTGTGTTGATATTTGTACCAAAGATCTACCACTAAAGATTTTCTTTAAAATAATGCTCAACCACTAAAATTTTCCTTCAAAATAATGCTCAATCTAAGTTTGTGTAGTAATAAACTAGTTGGTTTCTCAAATGTGAATGCAACACTAAATCTTATTATCTGACCATGTCGTACAACTTGTGACTCCTTTAGTAATTAGTATTCATACTTGACAATCGACGTACTTGTTTCCACATAACCCTAGTACTGCCACACCATGAAAGTCCATTAGATACCTTACTAGAAGACATCATACATGGCCATAATATCGTATCCAAATAGCCCACATATTTCTACCCATTGAATAATTGCAAAACATTATCGAATATGTTCTCTCTCTAGACCAAACAAATTGTTTTACTTCTTAGATCAATTCAATAACAAAATAACACACTTCCAAACTCTAACCAAGTAGGCATCGATGACTTTCTCGAATATACCCTCACTCTAAGAAGTCATAGTAGTGTCTTTATTAACCGATACTCGACATGGGACTACCACCACATTTTGCGATTGAGAAAATATATCTATTTCTAAGGACATTTTTTTTTCTTTTCTTTCTGTTGTTGCTATTTCAACTTCAAATACTCTAGTAGTACCCATATTTGAAATAGAGTGAAGAAGTTCAGATACAAATTTGTATCACGTAGATACCGATTGGATTCAAGTAGTAGCACGAAAGAAAGAAAGAAATGAGCTTTCCTTAAGTCATATAGCTTCTCGATGAAAAGTAAAGGCGTCCCCTTACCATTCCGCAAGACTCTACTAGACTTGTCCTTGTGTGATGATATCAACGAACCTAACGCTCTGATACCAAGTTTGTCACGACCCAAAACGGGTCGTGAATGGCACCCACACTTTTCTCCTTATGTGGGCGAACCAACACATCTAAACCCCAACATATACCAATAGTTAAACTATAAATAATATCAATAATGCGGAAGCTTCAAAAGATACTAAGCAACCAATTTAAATAAGTTTCTAAAGTTTAATACTTATCAATCAAAAAGCTGATAGTCATCACATCAAGGACATCTAATCTCCAATACTATGTCTAAGAATATCGAATACACTAAAATAATGAATAAAATGGTATGTGTCCGAAAGTATAGGACATCATGTCATGACCGAGAGAATCCAACACGAGCTTGAATAGATAGATCACCCTATAACTTCATATGTGGGAGGCTAACTAGAGCTGAGGGAAATCAAAAGTCACAGGTACAATCGCTGCATTTCATAAAAGTAAAACAAAGAAGAAAACAAGTAGGGCTTAGTACGAGGCAACATGTACTGAGTAAGTATCATTGGTCAACCCAAAATAGTAACTTTTATACAATAAATAATAGTATGAACTCAACTATAGCACTTAAGAGGTGATAAACAAAAAACAACATGAACAATTATCAACAACATTAAAGTAAACTCGTAATAAGTCAATGATATCAAGATCACACATGAAGACTCATGCCTCCAAATCAAACCATTTTGGGAGTTGAGTTCTTTGAGATTGAGTACCTTCCATTAATTTAACAAGTTTATCCTTTAATATTATCGTGTCGGAACGTGACTCTGCGATCCAAGAATACCGTGTCGGAACGTGACACTCCAATCCAATTATACCATGTCGGAACGTGACACTCCGATCCAAGAATACTATGTCGGAACGTGACACTCCAATCTAAGAATACCATGTCGGAACGTGACACTCCGATCCAAGAATACCGTGTTGGAACGTGACACTCTGATCCAATTATACCGTGTCGGAACGTGACACTCCGATCCAATAATACTGTGTCGGAACGTTACACTCTGATCAAATTATAATATTAATTTATCCTTTATTATCACCGCTTTCAATTCATTGTTATATTATTTTCATCAAGCCTTTTTTCTTCAAGCATCACTTTGATAGAGTGGGTTAGAGAATATAAATTCTACGGTCTCAGGATTTCAGACCAATCACAAACCACACAACCAAATCACACAATCACACAGTTAAGTAGATAGAGAACTTCACAATATCATTCAAGGCATATCAATCACTATTAAGAGTTTACTATCAAATAGCATAAACCATAACCTACCTCCACCGAAGAACCGAATTCAAGCAAGCTCCAATATTTTTCCTTTCCTCAATGCTTTCGAACCTTTCCAATCTATCAATTATATATAAATAATTTGTAAGTTTAAAAGGCTATAATCACTCATGTTATTCTATCTTTAGCTTAGACCCAAAAATTCACCTAAGTCTATGATCAATTTCCTAAGTTCAAATCAAAGGATAAGCCTTAATTCCTCCCATTAGCATAATTTTAATGTACTTTATATAATGTACTACACCTTATATATAATTACGTATTAAAATAAGTTAAAACTTGAATCATTACGAACTAAAAATTTTTACATGTCAAATAGAATCGATGACATTCTCTTTTATACAATTCATTGTAATCTATACAACCTATAATTTGTAAAAATATTTAAATGAAACAACTTATCACTATTTGGGTATATAAAAAAAAGAATCATATACTAATATTCAAACCCACGTGATTGGCCAGCAAGTTTCAACCCAATTTATTTTTAAAATTAACAAATAACGTCAATACTACATTCGCCAGTCACTGTAAGCTCCAATCCTTTAAAATAATAATTTCCTACACTACATATTCTAATCATTAACTTCTAATTCTTGGCCAAATTTCATGCCATAACTATTCCTACCATTAATTAACAATAACTAGGAGAATTGGGTTCATGCTCTTTCAATTCAATTTCATTCAAGTTTGTTTACACATTAATTATTAATGGTTGCCTATCTTTTTCAATCAACAATTTGTACTTAAATCTATCTCGTAGAAATTTAGCATACACCTGAACATTTATAGTTTTACAAGAACTAATATATTCTTTCCACCAATCTGCATGTTACGAATTCATAAAGAAACTTACCGCTAAACGAATCCACGCTTAATCTTTAATGTAGCTGCACAGGTAAGCCATCTTTCTCACTCTTCTTCTTTTTTTCCTCTTTTCTTTTCGTCTACAGATTATTTGTTACCCTAATTATTATACTCATATAATTATAATAGTGATAAAAGTGACCCACTATTAATTATAATATTATTTCTTAACCATTAACTAAATAAATTAGTAAAACTACCCCACTAATTTCATAATTATTATTATGAATAGTCCAAAACACCCACTTAAATCTATCAGAAAGTATTTTCTAACATAAAAATTTCTAGTGCCCAAACCGACTACACGGGTGTTACACATACTTTCTTAACCTCTATTGATTGTAGAATAACGGTAGTGAAGTTTAACTTTCATAATGAGCCCATCGTAGAGTAGAAGGGCAGAAATTCAATTCCTAGAGGTTGTGACATCTCTAGTAAAAAAGTATGCAAAATGATCTATAAAGGATGTCTATACCATATTGTAAGAGTCAAAGATTTAGACTCTGAAATTCCTCCCATTGAGTTGGTCCCGTAGTGAGTGAATTTCTTTAGGTTATTCCTAATGATCTTACTAGTATTCCTCCTGAATGGGAAATTTTTTTTGGTATTGACTTGTTACCGGATAAAAATCCCTTTTCTATTCCTCCGTATCGGATGTCTTTGGCCGAATTGAAAGAGTTGAAGGCTCAACTCAAAGATTTACTAGACAAAGGATTCATTAGACCTAGTATTTCTGTATTGGGTGATCCTGTGATGTTTGGTTCCTTTAGAGTGTGCATTGATTATCGCGAACTTAATAAAGTAACTATTGAGAATTAGTATTCTCTCCCTCGGATTGACAACTTGTTTGCTCAACTCTAAGCGGAAAGATACTTTTCTAAGATTGACTTGAGATCGGGGTATCACCATCTTAGGGTGATAGGTGTTGATGTACAAAAGATGACATTTCAGACTAGATATGCTCATTATAAGTTCTTTGTAATGTCTTTTTGTCTATCTAATGCTCTAGAAACATTTATGGACCTAATCAATAGGGATTTTAAAAGTTACCTCGAAACATTTGTCATTGTCTTCATTGACGCATCTTGGTATATCAATAAATGAGGGTGATGTCATGAACCATTTAAGTGTGGTCTTGCAAGTACTTAAAGGACATCAATTGTTTTCCAAGTATAGCAAATGCGAGTTTTTGTTGAGGTCGCTGACATTTCATGGTCATATCATCTCTAGTGAGGAAGTTGAGGTTAATCCAAGGTAAACGAAGGCGGTGAAAAATTTGCCCAGACCATTGACTTAAACCAACATTAGGAGTTTCTTAGGTTTAGCAGGTTATTATCGGAGGTTCGTTGATGGTTTTGCGTCCATTGCATCTCCCTTGACTACTTTGACCCAAAAGTGGAAGAAATTTGAGTGGTCGGAGGCATGTCAGACTGGCTTCAAAATATTGAAAGAAAGTCTTACTTCTGCTCCGGTGTTGATTTTATCTGAGGGTATGAACGGTTTTGTTGTTAACTGGGATGCATCCCGAGTAGGTTTGGGGTTGTTCTTATGCAACATGGGAAGGTGATGGCCTATACTTCTAGGCAACTTAAGTTGCGTGAGAGAAACCATCCAACTAATGACCTTGACTTAGCGGCCGTGGTATTTGCCTTCAGAATATGGAGGCATTATTTGTCCGGTGTCCATGTTGATGCGTATACAGACCATAAGAGTGTTCAGTATGTGTTTACCCAAAAAGAGTTGAATCTCCAAGAAAAAAGGTGGTTAGAATTGTTGAAAGATTCCGACTTGAGTGTCCTCTGTCACCTCGGCAAGGAAAATATGGTTTTGGATGCTCTGAGTGGTATAACTATGGGTAGTGTGTCTCACATAGATGAAGCAAAAAAGACCTAGTGAATGATGTTCATAGGTTTTCTAGATTGGGTGTGAGCTTGGAAGATTCTCCTAATGGTGATTTCATGGCCCATCACAACTCCTAGTCATGTTTAGTGATTAAGGTGAAATCCAAAATACACCTTGATCAACCATTGATCGTGTTAAAAGAATCGGTTCTTGGTAAGTTGAATGAGTCATTCTCCTTAGGGGGCATGGTGTATTGAGATATCAAGAAAAGTTATATGTTCCTAATGAAGATTATTTAAGGATCCGAATTCCTCAGGAAGCTAATGGGTCCTGTTACTCTATTCATCTGGGGTCAACAAAGATGTATCATGACCATAGGGAAGTATTTTTGTAGGAAGCTTTCACAAAGAACATAGCAAAATTTTTTGCTAAAAGTCCAAATTTCCAACAAGTGAAAGCCAAACATCAAAAGTTGTGTGGTTTATTACAAGAGATCCATATTCCTTCTTGCAAGTGAAAAGACATCAATATGGATTTTGTGCTAGGTTTGCCTAAGACTCAAAAACAATATATCTCCAAATGGGTTGTGGTGGATAGGTTGACCAAGTCTGCTCATTTTATTCCGGTCAAGTCTACTTATTCGGCGGAGGATTATGCTAGGATCTTCATATATTAGATCTTATGTCGCCATGGTATTTCATTATCAATAATATCGGATCGGGGTGAAAAATTCACATCTAAGTCTTGGAGGTCATTCCAAGAAGGGTTGGGTACAAAGTTGAAGTTAATTACCTTTTTTCATCCCCAAACGGATTGTCAAATGGAGCATATTATTCAAACTCTTGAAGATATACCTAGGTCTTTTATCATTAATTTCAAGGGAAATGGGGATAAGCATTTACCTTTTGTGTAGTTTTCTTATAATAATAGTTTTCATTCATCCATATCCATGGCTCTATATGAAACCTTGTATGGTAAGAGGTGTCGGTCTCCTATTGGATTGTTAGAAGTGGGTGGGCCTTCTCTTCTTTGTCCCGATTTGGTTTGTAAGACTTTGGATAAAGTTCATATCATAAGGAATCAGTTGCAAACAGCCTTCAGTCGGCAAAAGTCTTATGCCGATTATAGGAGAAGGGATTTGGAGTTTAAAGAAGGCGATAAAGTGTATTTGCAAATTTTGCTTATGAAGCTGGTGGTTAGATTTAGGAAGGGAAGTTGAGTCCTTGTTATGTGGGTCCCTACGAAATCTTTACAAAGGGTTGGTAAGGTTTCCTTTGAATTGAAACTACCTTGTGAATTGGCTTCGGTTCATCCGTTTTTCAAAGTTTACTTGCTTAAAAAGTGTATTGGTTATCATGAGTCTATTCCTCCTATTGAGGGTCTTGGTGTGAAGGATAATCTCACTAATGACCAAGTCCCGGTTAAAATTCTTGACAGGCAAGTAATGAAATTAAGGAATAAAGAGGTGGTTTACGTAATGTTATGGAAGAATCACCTAGTTGTGGGTGTAACATGGGAGGCCGAGACTAACATAAAGATCAATTACCATCCTCTATTCGAAAACTAAGGTTTGTAGTTCTTACTAATAATGAAAAATAATAAAAAAGTTGAAGTTCCTCTGATTTTTGGTAATGTTTTGCAAAACATGCATTTTTGACATCTTTACACTTATTTACAGTAAATGTGTATCTTGACTTGAAAAATTTACAATTTTGCTTGTTTTGAGTGATGTTGTGAATTTTGATATGTTGAGTCTTTGTGAAATGATGTGTAGCATGTTATTAAGTTTAAATTAACATAATGGTCTCATAACTGTTAAGTTGAGCTCTTGTTTTAGTGAGAAGGATATTTCTCATAATCTAATGTTAATCCGTATGTGTGGTAACTGAAGTTTTGAATTTCCTTGTGTAACTGATATAGTATATGTTTATATATATTTTTGTTCGTTCGACAGCTAGTCTTAATTCTATTACTTTCTTATAAAGATTTTAGTGTCATTCGGGGACGAATGTTTCTAAGGGGGGGGGGATGATGTAACATTTCAAAAATCTAAGGCGTGTTCTAGAGCCTAACATAAGAGTCCTAAGGCATAGACACTTTTTAAGGTCCATTTAATGAATATAAGTCATTAAGGGAGTCTAAAAACCAATATGTCCAAGAACGTCCATGACGTCCAGAAAGTAGTTCAAGGAGGTACTAGAGTGCCATAGAAAAATTGACGAGTTTTTCAAAATAAAAAAAATGACGAAAATCGAAGGGTTTCCAACATGTGTTTAAGATGATGCATGATGGAAATGTCTGCGTACGACTCCTTTTAGGCCAACCAAGGGCCCTTGAGGAGGAACCTTTTAACTGGAGTTAAACACTGCTTGGGCAGTGTGCACCCACAACAAGAAAACAATGGGGCGTGTGTTGATTGATGGGGTGTCGATGTAATCCTTCGAACAACACTTAGCCAAATAATTGGGGGGACTTGTGTGCACACTGTCTGACCTACACAACGGATGTGCTGCATGGCGGGGGGGGGCAAGTCTGTAGGCTGACCCTTGATCCGTCGATAGTCGTGTCGTCTGTGACATTCTACATTTACTGCATGATTTCACTCAGGTTATTTAATTATTTATCTTATTTAGGAGATTAATTAGATGGTTATGAAATTTTTATTAAGTGGAATACCACTCCATATAAAGATCCCAACCCTATTAGTCCCATTATAACTCTCAAAACAAACTCCCTTCCTTCTATCTTCTTTCTCTCTCTATTTGAAACAGCATTAAAGACCAAGATAGGAATGGTTTTGGGGGATTTAAATAGACGTTTTAACTATCAATTCATCATGAAATGTTGAGGTATGGGATTTAATTCACCTTTTTAACCTATTTCCTCAAAGGGTTGCTTCAAAGTATTTTGAGAAGTTGAGTTTTCATGTGAGTCTCTTTCAATCACGAAATTCATGTTATGAATTGATTTCTTGATGTTTGTTTTTGGATTATATGAATACATGAATATGTATAATAAGTTAATTATGATCTATCTTTATGGTTTGACCTAGTTGGTGATAGATTCCCCTTAACCCTAAACCCTAGGTTATGATCATGATATTAATTAGGTTGTATTGGTTCAATTGGCTAGGTTATTTGTTTAATTACTATTAGGTGATTTTTTTGATACACAAATAATGAATTAACTAGGGTCATTTGTAGTCTTTTATGCAATTTCTTGAGAAGAAGATCTAGGTTATAAAGTATGTTATGAATTGACCTAAGACTCTTGTCTTAAGCTATCATTTAGTATTGAATTGTGATGTAGTGATTCCTCTAGCCTTGATATCATTTTGGTTATTTAATTATGTGTAACGACCTATTTAGTCGTTTTGAGCAGCAGATTTTATTTCTGGAAAATTGGCTGAGACGACGGACCCCATGACGGACCGTCATGGGCATGACGGACCGTCGCATGGTCTCGTTTCAAAACACTTAGAAATTCAGAAATTGGGTACTGAAAATCGACTCTCTGAACTTCGTGACGACTTGGCAGGATGGACCGTCGTGGGCACGACGGACCGTCACAGACCCTTCAAGGAAATTGGGTCTCTGAACTTCGTGACGGAATGGCAGGACGGACCGTCACAGACTCTTTGGTGGAAATTGAGTCTCTGAACCTTGCAACGACCTTCAGGACGGACCGTCGCAGGCACGATGGGCCCTCACAGACTGCGTAATCCTAGTCTGGGTCGGATATCTTTACACGTTTTAAGGGACGTTTTGGACTATTCCTACCTTAATTATAAAGTTACAGGGTTAAGGTTAATAAGTCTAATTACTTGGGGGTTAAAAGAGGTAACCTAAAGTAAATTAGTGGGATATTATTGCCATCTTTTAGAATTAATTATATTCTAATTAGGGTAAAAGAAAGAGGGTTTTGAATAAGAAAAATAGAAAGAACAAAGAGAAAGAGAGGGAATCGAACGAGAAGAGAGGAACAAAGCTTGGGAAATTTCTTGCTTGATCACTAGTCTTCCGTGGAGGTAGGTTATGGTTATTTCATGCTATTCATAGTAAACTCTTAATAGAGAATGATATGTATTAATAGTATTGTATACCCTGCTATGTGCTTAATTGTATGCTTGCATGAATATGATTATGTAATTGTGAATAAATAAGCATGATGAAGCTATTGAATCCCAAATCTTGAAAAGAAACCCTAATCTACATTGTTAATGATGATGCCTTGGTATAAAAGAAGGCTTGATGAACGAAAGTGGTGAGATTAGGGGATCGGGTGCCACGTTCCGGTACCTGGATAGAATGAGGATCGGAGTGTCACGTTCTGACACCAGGATAGTATATGGATCGGGTGCCACGTTCCGGTACCAGGATAGAAATAAAGGATCGGGTGCCATGTTCCGGTACAAGGATAGAATGAGGACCGGAGTGTCACGTTCCGACACCAGGATAGTATATGGATCGGGTGCCACGTTCCTGTACCAGGATAGAAATAGAGGATCGGGTGCCACGTTCCGGTACCAGGATAGAATGAGGATCGGAGTGTCACGTTCTAACACCATGATAGTATATGGATCGGGTGCCACATTCCTGTACTAGGATAGAAATAGAGGATAGGGTGTCACGTTCCGGTACCAGGATAGAATGAGGATCTGAGTGTCACGTTCCGACATCAAGATAGTATATGGATCGGGTGCAACGTTCCGGTACCAGGAAAGAATAACGATCGGAGTGTCACGTTCCGACACCAGGATAGTATATGGATCGGGTGCCACGTTCCGGTACAAGGATAGAATGAGGATCAAAGTGTCACATTCCGACACCAGGATAGTATATGAGGATCGGAGTGTCACGTTCCGACACCAGGATAGTATATGGAGCGGAGTGTCACGTACCGACACGAGGGGAATAAAGATAATGAATCTTGAAATATGTTAATGAATTCAATCTAATGAATTTAATTACCAAATGATTATGGTATTGAGGCTTTAGTCCTCATGTGTGAACTTGATGGTAATTGTTAATGATATAGTACTTGTTGTTGCTACATGTTGAGTATCATAGTTGTTTTTATAATATTACTTGATATATATTGTCTTCTATTTTGAGTTGGCCGATGATATCTACTCAGTACTCGTGTTTTGTACTGACCCCTACTTTGATGTTTTCTTCTTTGTACTTGTGGAGTGCAGCAAACGTGCCGTCATCTTTGACTCAACAGTAATTCTAGCCAGTCTTCACTACATCGGAAATTCAGGGTGAGCTAATGCTTCTAGCTTGGACTTGATCTTCTTCTTCAAGTCTTCATGCCTTGAAGTTTCCGGCATGGACTAGCTTTTACATTGTTTTAGCTTTTAGAATACTCTTAGTTTAGTCATTTGATTATAGATGTTGAATTTTAATAGTTATTGAATGGGTTTTTATTAATGAGTTTAAGTCTTCCGCATTACTTTCTGTTGATATTCATTGAAACGATAAGGGTTAGATTGGTTTGTTCGCTCACATAGGAGGGGAAATGTGGGTGCCAGTCGCGGCTCAGTTTTGGGTCGTGACAAACTAGGTATCATAGCATTAGGTTCGTTGGTCTCATCACTCAAGAAAGAGTCTAGTAGAGTCTTAAGGAACGGTAGGGGGACGCCTTTACTTTTCTTTGAGAGGCTATAAGACTTTAGGAAAATTCCATTATTTCTTTCTTTCATTCGTGCTACTACTTGAATCCAATTGGTATCTAGGTGATACAAATTGGTATCTGACCATCTTCACTCTATTTCGCGGATGGTTAGAACTAGAGCAACAACTGCGCCAACACCGACACCAGCAAGACAAGAAACGTCTGAGCCAGCCGCTGGGGCTGTAGCTCGAGGGAGAGCAGTGGCAAGAGGCCGTGGTAGAGGTCGTGGGAGGACGTCCTCTAGAGGAAGAGGATAATCACCTGGCCCATCTGGTACTAGGGAGGTGACTCCTCCACCAACTGAGGAAGTAGTAAGAGAGGGTGAGGAAGGGGAGAATGAACAAATGTAAAATGAGGAATTGCCACCCCAACCTACCCCAGAGATGATCAATTAGGTTCTTGCTTATCTTAGCGGGTTATCTGATCAGGTTCAGGCACCTCTAGTGTTTTCTGCTCCAACACATCCGTTTTCAGAGGAACGACATGCCGCTACTGGGGCTCCCCGTATGGATGCCTCATTGGAAATAGACACGTTTCCTCGTCAGACTACAAGGCCTATAATGACAAATGATCAGCATGAACTTTTCAGCAAGTTCTTAAAATTGAAACCTCCAGTCTTCAAGGG
This sequence comes from Solanum peruvianum, assembly GCA_027705065.1. Lineage (NCBI taxonomy): Eukaryota > Viridiplantae > Streptophyta > Magnoliopsida > Solanales > Solanaceae > Solanum > Solanum peruvianum. The sequence continues at coordinate 35,801,618 of JAKWJD010001758.1, forward strand.
TGCTGAATCTGAGGATGCCTACGATTTTCTGGTTGACTGTCATGAGCTACTACACAAGATGGGTATAGTAGAACGGTTTGGTGTTGAGTTTGTGACTTATCAGTTTCAAGGGAACGCCAAAATGTGGTGGTAGTCTCATGTCGAGTGTTGGTTAATAAAGACACTACTATGACTTCTTAGAGTGAGGGTATATTAGAGAAAGTCATCGATATTTGCTTGGTTAAAGTTATAATGTGTGTTATTTGGTCATCGACTTGATCTAAAAATTAATTTAATAACAGTTTGGAATTATTTAATGGTAGAAATGTGTGACCTATTTTTATATGACCTCCTTGGTAGGCCTGATGTGTTCTAGTGGTGGATCTTTTGTATGGTACTAGTGCATTTAAATTGGAAAATGTAGCTTGAGGTTCTGAATGAGGACTGACAATTTTATCTTAAGCTTCAAAAGGTAGATTGAAGCTAGGATGACAAACTTATAAGGAAAGAAAGTCCTATTGAGTATACTTGGGTGAATTAAATCTAAGATTTTAGTAAGAAAATACTTATAAAATTGAGTTAGTCCATTAAATTTGATTGGTATACATGAGTTTAAGGTGTCATGTCGAGGAAAAGGTTCACTTCTTGATGATTTAAAGGTCTAGATAAGCATGATGGTAACAAGTGAATGTGGTATATGACCTATATAATTTATGTTTGTTGAACTAGTATCGGAAAACTCTCATTTAGAATAAGTTTTAGTGGAAACAAGTCTTGCAAGTGGTTCACCGATTTTGATATTGAATTTAGTATTTGCTTAAGAGTTGTTGAACAAAGGCTTTAGTAGACCAAGTGCATGTGAAGAAGAAGGATGAGAGTTTACGGATGTGCATAGACTACCGGCAGTTGAACAAGGTAATTATTAAGAACAAGTATCCCATTCCTCGCATTGATGACTTGTTCGATCAGTTACAAGGTGCTTGTGTCTTCTCTAAGATTGACTTGAGATCCGGTTATCATCAATTGAAAAATACGGTCAACGGATGTGCAAAAGACTGCTTTTCGAACCAGTATGGCATTACGAATTTGTAGTGATGTCTTTTGTCTTACGAATGTCCCTGCTGCGTTCATGAGCTTGATGAACGGATTTTTTAAGCCATATTTGGATCTCTTTGTGATCGTATTTATGATGATATACTGATATACTCCAAAAGTAAGAAGGAACATGAGGAGCACTTGAGAATTGTATTGGAAATGTTGAGGGAGAGAAAGCTTAATGCCAAGTTCTCTAAGTGTGAGTTTTGGCTAGATGCAGTGTCCTTCTTGGGGAACGTGGTTTCTAAGGATGGTGTGATGGTAGATCCTTCTAAGATTGAGACAGTGAAGAATTGGGAAAGACCTACTTATGTGTCAGAAATAAGGAGCTTTGTTGGGTTAGCTAGCTACTACCGCCGATTCGTCAAGGGATTCTCTTCTATTGCTTCCCAATTGACAAACTTGACTAAGCAGAATGTTCCATTTCTATGGTCGGATGAGTGCGAAGAAAGCTTTCAGAAGCTCAAGACCTTACTGACTACCGCGCCTATCCTTACTTGCCAGTAGAGGGTAAGAACTTCATTGTTATTGCGATGCATCCTATTCTGGTTTGGGGTGCAGTGCTAATGCAAGAGAAGAGTGTAATTGCTTATGCTTCAAGGCAATTAAAGGTCATGAACGTAACTATCCGACCCATGATTGGAATTGGCTGCGGTTAGTATTCGCATTAAAGCAATGGAGGCACTATTTATATGGGGTTAAGTGTGAAGTCTATATACGGATCATCGTAGCCTCAGTATGTCTTTACTGAGAAAGATTTGAACTTGAGACAGAGGAGATGGATTGAACTACAGAAGGACTACGACATCACTATTTTGTATCATCCGGGGAAGGCGAATGTTGTGGCAGATGCTTTAAGTGAAAGGCGGAAGCATGGGAAGTCTAGCTCACTTGCAAGTTTCTAGACGCCCATTGGCTAGAGAATGTTCAGATTCTGGCTAATGACCTTATGGGTTAGAAGTAAATGAGAAGGGGGATTTTTAGCTTGTGTTGAGCAAGATCTTCCTTCCTTGACAAGATTAAGGGAAGAAGTTAATGATGAAAAATTGATCCGGATCCGAGATAAAGTGTTGCAAGGAGAGGCTAAAGAAGCAACAATCGATGAGGAAGGTGTTTTGAGGATTAAGGGAAGGGTATGTGTATCCCGCGTCGATGATTTGATCAACACTATTCTGACAGAGGCTCATAGTTCAAGGTATTCAATACATCCAGGTGCAACCAAGATGTACCGTGACCTAAAGCAACACTTTTGGTGGAGTAGAATGAAGCGTGATATTGTTGATATTATTGCCAAGTGTCCAAACTGTCAACAATTAAAGTATGAACACCAGAGGGCCCGGAGGAACACTTCAGAGAATGCCCATTCTGGAATTGAAGTGGGAGAGAATTGCAATGGATTTTGTGGTCGGTCTTCCAAAGACAATTGGTAAGTAATGACTCTATTTGGGTGATTGTTGGTAGGTTAACTAAGTTGCTCATTTCATTCCGGTCAAGGTGACTTACAATGCAGAGAAGTTAGCTAAATCTATATCTCAGAAATTGTTCGGGTTGCATGGGGTTCCACTCTCCATCATATCAGATAGAGGTACGCAGTTTACTTCTAAGTTTTGGAAAACATTGCATGCAGAATTGGGTACTAGGTTGGACCTTAGTAGTGCGTTCCATCCTCAGACCGATGGTCAGTCTAAGCGAACGATTTCAAGTGTTGGAGGATATGTTTCGTGCATGGTGTGATAGAATTTGGTGGTCATTGGGATAACTTCCTACCCTTAGCGGAGTTTTTATACAATAATAGCTATCACTCAAGCTTGATATGGATCCTTTGAAGCATTGTATGGTAGGAGATGTAGGTCTCCCATTGGTTGGTTGATGCATTTGAGGTTAGACCTTGGGGTACTGACATTTTGAGGGATTCGATAGAGAAAGTGAAATCTATTCAAGAAAAGCTTCTAGCGGTGCAAAGTAGGCATAAAGAATATGAAGATCGAAAGGTTAGAGACTTAGAGTTCATGGAGGGCGAACAAGTCTTGTTGAAAGTTTCGCCAATGAAAGGGGTGATGCGGTTTGGTAAAAGAGGTAAGCTAAGCCCGAGGTACATTGGACTATTGAAGTACTTAAACGAGTAGGGGAGGTGGCTTATGAGCTAACCTTGCCCCCAGGGCTGTCCGGAGTACATCCGGTATTCCATGTGTCTATGTTGAAAAGATACCATGGGGACGGAAACTACATTATATCCGTTGGGATTCAGTTTTGCTTGATGAGAATTTGTCTTATGAGGAGGAGCCTGTTGCTATTTTAGATAGAGAAGTTCGCAAGTTGAGGTCAAGGGAGATTGCATCCATCAAGGTACATGGAAGAATCGACCGGTGAAGAAGCCACTTGGGAGAAGGAGCAGATATGCAAGAAAGATACCCACACCTGTGTAAAGATTTAGGTACCGCTTCTCGCTCTTGTTTTCTTCTAGTGATCGTTCGAGGACGAACGATGGGAAATTTGTATCTATTGTGATGACCTGTTTTAGGGTGTCGTTTTGAGCAGAAGATTTTATTTCTGGAAAATGGCTGAGACGACGGACCCCCACGACGGACCGTCATGGGCACCGGCCCGTCGCAGTGTCCTCGTTTCAAAACACTTAGAATTCTAAAATTGGGTACTGAAATCGACTCTCTGAACTTCGTGACGACTTGGCAGGATGGACCGTCGTGGGCACGACGGGCCGTCACAGACCCTTCAAGGACATTAGGTCGCTGAACTTCGTGACGGAACGGCAGGACGAACCGTCACAGGCGTGACGGACCGTCACAGACTCTTTGGTGGAAATTGAGTCTCTGAACCTTGCGACGACCTGCAGGACGGACCGTCGCAGGCACGACGGGCCGTCACAGACTGCATAATCCCAGTCTAGGTCAGATTTCTTTACACGTTTTAAGGGACGTTTTAGACTATTCCTACCTTAATTATAAAGTTAGAGGGTTAAGGTTAATAAGTCTAATTACTTGGGGGTTAAAAGAGGTAACCTAAAGTAAATTAGTGGGTTATTATTGCCATCTTTTATTCTTAATTATATGGTAATTAGGGTAAAAGAAAGAGGGTTTTGAATAAGAAAAATAGAAAGAACAAAGAGAAAGAGGGGGAATCGAACGAGAAGAGAGGAACAAAGCTTGGGAAATTTCTTGCTTGATCACTAGTCTTCGGTGGAGGTAGGTTATGGTTATTTCATGTTATTCGTAGTAAACTCTTAAAAGAGAATGATATGTATTGATAGTATTGTAAACCCTGCTATGTGCTTAATTGTATGCTTGCATGAATATGATTATTTAATTGTGAATAAATAAGCATGATGAAGCTATTTATTCCCAAATCTGAAAAGAAACCCTAATCGACTTTGTTAATGATGATGCCTTGGTATAAAGAACGAAAAGTGGTGAGATTAGGGGATCGGGTGCCACGTTCAGGTACCAGGATAGAATGAGGATTGGAGTGTCACGTTCCGACACCAGGATAGTATAAGTATCGGGTGCCACTTTCCGGGTACCAAGATAGAAATAGAGGATCAGGTGCCACGTTCGGTACCCCATGAATAAATTAGGATCAGAGTGTCACGTTCCGACACCAGGATAGTATATGGATTCGGGTGCCACTTCCGGTACCAGGATAGAAAATAAGGATCCGGTGCCCACGTCCGGTACCAGGATAGATGAGGATCAGAGTGTCACGTTCCGACACCAGGATAGTAATATGGATCGGGTGCCATGTTCCGGTACCAGGATAGAAATAGAGAATCGGGTGCCACGTTCCGGTACAGGATAGAATGAAGATCGGAGTGTCACATTCCGACACCAGGATAGTATATGGATCGGGTGCCACGTTCAGGTACAAGGATAGAATGAGGATCGGAGTGTCACGTTCCGCCACCCCGGATAGTATATGGATCGGGTGCCACCACGTTCCGGTACCAGGAATAGAATGGGGATCGGAGTGTCACATTCCGACTCCAGGATGTTAATTGAGGATCAGAGTGTCACGTTCCGACACCAGGATAGTATATGGAGCAGAGTGTCACGTACCGACACGAGGGAAGTGGGTGCCAGTCGCGGGCTCGGTTTGGGTCGTGACATTATGATTATGTTATGACCTCATTGGGTTAAAGTAAGGGTTGATGGTAATATCTTTGTGATGAATTATGAAGAAGATTTGGTAAGTCTTATGATCCTATTCTTTACTTCAAATTATTATTAAGCGTGATTAAATCATGATGTTGTATTGGAGTATTCCTTGTATAAGGATTGATAGGGTTTGTATGATGTTGAATTAAAATGTCTTAACTATGGTTGTGACGTTGACTATGATGTAAATATTATATGGATGGATGATTACCAATGTGCCTTATTGTGAATGAATATTAAACGTGCTAACGTGACTTATATGAATTGTAATGAAAGGACAATACTCATGCAAATATTATTGAGCTATGATGATGATGATTATACAAGGCTAGACCCTATGACCTATAATATCTATTATTATTAGTATATACATTAATTACATTACAATAAATGGACTTATCTTAGCACCGAGTGAATTGACAATGAGATGTGATGACTTTCCATAGAGGAAGGTTCACCTTATAGTTCCACATATGGTGTCAACTCCCGAATGAGGGATACTCATCCAAGGGATTCCCATGAGAGGAGGCCCCAATAGTAAGGTGGTATGTAGAGGGATTACACCTACCTCTAAGATCTTGAACTATGTTTCCCCCATAGGAAGACTAGCTAGTGGATCCAACCTAGAAAGCATGTTTATGTTTCGTTTTACTTTGGCCGATAGACCACCTTCCATCGGTGTAAGGTCTTCCAAAACCAGATTCCCCACTTATCTATCATGGTCTATTTTGATTAAGGCAACTGTTCCATAAACTAAGATGTACCAATGAAGTATAAACTAACTAGGGTGACTTGAAAGGTTTGACTTAGCCTAGTTAAGGGTATGAGAATCTACCTATTCCTTCTACTAGTATGCTTCGATGGAAACTTTAGAAGGTTTTATTATGTATGTATAAGATAATAAATGCAAAAGATTATAGTATGATGACTTTACATGTAAATTATATTATATGATGATTCATATGCTTATGAATATGTAGTTGGTCTATGTTGCTAAAAGTGTGATGTTGTGTATTTTTAAAAGATTCTGTTATGTGAAGTTGATAAATACTCATGGTTCTTGTTGGGTCACTTTAGCTGGTAAGGTTATGGGGCATTTTCTTGGTCATTGCACTTTTTCGCTGGATGAGGATTCATGAGTAGTACTCTTGCTTTAGTATTGTATGGTGAAATCTTATCCATGCTTTTGATGTAATTACTTTATTATAGGGTTGTATTGGGTTATGGGTTAATGAATGTTGACAAACATGATACTTGCTTTCACTTGATGATTATCTCTTGTACATTGGTATATTTACCTGATTGTGCATAAGTCTTTTAAAGAATAAAGTAGCATGTTTAAATGAAATGTTCCTTTTATAATGAGTTTATACTATATGTGCATATGGTCTCATACTTAGTACAAGTTGCGTAGTAACCCCATTTTGTCCTTTTTTCAAGCATTGTAGGTTCTCGGCGTTGAGGCTTATTTGATATGACTTTGAAGAAGGCTTGGACTTTCTCATTCATCTTAGTGGGTAGGTCCTCACTTTCGGAGGGCGATGTCAATATCAAGATTATGAGTTGTTTTAGTTTTAAGACTATTATGTTCAATCTCCTTTCATTTGAGTACGTATTGTATAAGGCCTTTATGTGTCTCTTTTTACATTCATATATGGTCTATGCCCAAATTTCTAATCTTGTTCAATGGTAATGAGATGAGATAATCCTTGAAGAGTATTTTCTAGATTTTTATATATTTGTGTGCAATAAATGTAGAAGACTAAGTAATCTTGTTATACGAAGGATCTATGTATACTCGGTATATATATATTATATATATATATATATATATATTATATATAGATAATATATAATATATATATATATATATCTGTGGTGTGTGTGTGTGGTGTGTGTGTTTATGTAGAGCTCTATGTAAACCTCCAGGTGAAAGTAATAAAATGTTTTAAATTTTCCCCGCGTTTTGACCTATGAACGTAATGATGTAAACTAAGTGGCTAGTCTAAGTTCTGTAAGAGGACGACGACGCTGGTTACGTCTATGGGGTAAACCCGAATGTGAAATAATAGATAGAGAATAAAAAAGAATTTATTCGTGGATGGAGGAAAGGAAAGAAAATAAATTCTTTTCTCCGTCGTGGATGAAATTTTATTCCTTCGCGTTGTTTTTTTAAATTTTGTTATTCGCAATATAAGATGAAAATTGATTAAGATTAGAGTTGTAAAGGAAAATGAGTGTTACATATTTTAAATGACCCTGTGCGATTTTTTTGGGTTTGTTCTTACTTTCCTAGAAGAGGTTAAATAAATAGTAAAATGGGATTAAATTAGATACAATTTCTTTTTAAAATAAGGAGACTAGTGCACATGTAGTTATGATAGTACTATTGAAGTCTTAATTTTTGTAAAGAAATATAACTTGCCTTCTTTTGGCGAGATACTTATAATCAATTAAAAGTACTCTTTTGTCATTTGATGTGACATCAATTCTAATTTACATAATATAGTACATATTTTATTAGTACAATCCATAGGAATTAAAAAAAAAGGTTTCTTATTCAAGACATGTAAAATTTATGCAATATATGTATTCTTGGATCTAGTAAAAACATATTGGGATTTAGACATTGTATTATCTTCTATATTTTATAAAGAATAACGACATATTATTTTTAACTGTATTATGAATTTAATTATGTTTATTCAAATTGATTTTTTTAAATTTGCTTTGCCCTTAGATTCCTTAAATAGTTCCTTGTCTCCTATGAGAAATTTGTAACCTATGTTATCGCATTATATAGTATTAACCTTGTTTACATTTTGTTCCCAATTCAAATATGAATGAATGAAAACATGTTTAAATTACTCCAAGTAGGAGATCTCAAAATCAGAAAAAGAAAGAAGGTAGAAGATAAAGTAGGTTGAAGTGGATGATTATAAAGAAATTTCATATTAAAGAGTCTTAGCTTATTTAAAAGACGCTCTGAGTCAAGGTTGGTGTAGTATATTGATCGATGTTTACCATGAAATTTTTCGTAGTAATCCTCTTAGGGAGTATATTGGTTTTCTTGAAGACATAGGGAGGATTTTAGTCTTTGAATGACTTGTAATTTGTGATTGCTTATTTGTTTTTTCAAGATATGAACTATGTAGTTTGTTTTTTCCTCTATTTGTGTTATTTGATTTAAAAATACTATTTATGAAAGTCTTTAATACATTAGTCACACAAATTACAAATTAGATTTGAATTTTGGTTAAATATTTAGTTCGTATATGATGATTGGATGTATATATGTCCTTTTTTTCCCATTAAATATGAAATCCTTATGAGAATTGATTATTTTAAATGTTCATTTCGCATGCGTAATTGAATAAAAATTCCTTCCTAAATATATCTCAAGAACAAGCATGGCATCAAAAAAATTATTGCTAACTTAAACAAAGGTGAAAAACTTAATGGTGACAATAACGACATATGGAGTAGTAAAATAGGGTATGAACTAGAGGAGCAAACTGCTCTGGAAGGTATAAATTATATTTTGAATCAACTATAAGAGGGTAATGCTGCAAAACACACAAGGGATCTTTAAGATTATAAACCATGGAAAAAAGATAACTACACTGCATATGGAATAATAGTTCGTTTTGTGGTTGATAACCTCATGCATAAATTTGAGGAATTCCCTATTTTAGAAACTATGTTGGCACATCTGCGAGGAACGTATAGGTGTATGTATATAACCCGCCACTAACAGTTTACTATAATAATTGACACTTACCATAAATATCATTATCAGAATATCAAGCAACATCTTAGGGTAATGTCAAACGATATAACTCAAATCAAGAGTACTGGTCATGTTCTTTTAGATAAGCAGTAAGTTAAGACAGTGATTTGGTCTCTTCCTTATAATTAGGAATATTTGAAGATTAACTTGACTCATAATGATAGCATCAAAACTTTTCTGATGTTTCACTCCATGATGAACTTGAAGATGAGCGCCTTGGTACTGCTAAAGCTTCTTCTAATGCCTTTTTGTTGCTGAGTCAAGCGGTACAAAACGTGCAGTCTTCAAGCACAAGAAAAAATTTAAAAGGAATGATAAATACAAACGGAATAGAGAGGGACCCTCTAAGAAAAGGAAAAAACTAAATTTATAGAAAGGAAAACATTTTTTCAAGAAGAGAGACCGGAACAAAATGATGTCCTAGAATTGTCAAGTGCTAGGGATTTTTTCTCTTGTGTGCACTAAACCAAAAAAGTTAGGATTTCTAAATGCTTCTATAAGTGATACATATTTTATAGAAGTTCTTTGCTAATTGATTCTTTCCAATGTGGATTGTACACTTAGGATTTAATGACAACGTGATTTGTGATCGAGAAGGGTGTGTGGATTTTCGTCGAGTTTCGTCTAAATCAAGGTGGATCTATGTAGGAAATAATGTGAAACTTGAAATTAAAGGGATATAAACTTTCAAAGTGGACTTGCATGGTTGTCGTTCTTTGACGTTGCATGACTTCATGAATGCTCCAGAGATTTTACAAAACATAGTATATGTGTTTTTTGCTATTAGACATTGGGTTTGATTTTTTTTGTAGTCCTTATTGTGTTTAAATAACTATAGATAATGTCTTGTATGGTTTTTTTTATTTTGTTAGTGTAAAGACGCGAGATTATACCCTTGAAGATATAGTATACTCGGATCGCAATGTGACGTACTTGACCTCTCGGAGGTCTTTTAAAAAATCTTAGACATCATTAATTGTTTATACAGAAAGAGTAGCGTGGAATTACAACTTTTTCTTCAAAAACATAATTGTGGAAGTCATTTCATAAAACATTTAACATATGTCTCAAAAACTATCTATGATATTATGAGTACAATAATTTTAGGTCACAGCCCATAAATGTCTAAACATGAAAAGAATATAAAAGACAACATAGTAGTGATGTCCTCGAATTTTAAGAGGACTCAGCAATCCTTACTTGTTGATAAGGCTTGGAAACTTTACCATTGAAATCAACTCAACCTTCTTCAAGACCCTATATGGACAACATGTAGGAAATATGCCTTAGTAAGATATGTACAAAGTATGGAAACTGTCAAACGAAACATAATATATCTCAAAATTTTAGTCAATGATAGACATAATCTTAAGAGATAAAGTCACAAGCATACCATGAATATCATAAACATATTAAATCCTCATAAAATATATAAGAGTTCATATGTAACCCCTTTGTCCTCATGACTCAGATGAACGATATCACAAGCCACATCTAGGAGTACTACTACAAAAGCTAAGTCCTCTCTTTTTTCATTCTTTATCATAATCGACTATCATAATTAAGAACTAATTTATTTATATTAAAGAGTACTATACCCTTATGAATTCGTGAAAACATGCTTGTTAAATGTACATAACGCACCCCATAGTACTCCCATAGTTAGCCTATCTTGAAGTCATCCTTTACATGTTCACCCTCAATAGCATTATGGTTAGTTAACTTCATTTATTAAGATTCACTCATATTCAGTCTACTTTTACTAGGAAATGAAGCTCTAGTCCAATCCTATATTCATTCTCTTCTTCATTAAACCCTAAGTTATACCTTGTGCAATCATTGAGGATGCCCTACAATACCATTCATGCAAGGTACTACTTATGGGATCCTTTTATATTACTTCTTACTTTGGAGCTTTCCCCTATCTTTATATTTTCACTTATCTAGATTCTTCTGTAAGTATGTCAAACTTCTTTTATCATAAGGATCCTATGAGATACTCTTTAAGGTATGACTTGATCCATTAAAAGTCATGAACACTAAGATCCATTTTGGGCATGTTTGAGTTCATTCACACATTATGAACACCATGATATACCCCATGGGCATGTCTAAGTTCATTCGTTTCTTAGAATACTACGAGATTCTTCTATACCACGTCTAAGTTCATACAATTGAATATCTTTTGAAGGATACCTAGAGTCAACTTTGTGAAGGACTCCTGCCTCATGAGACCTATTTGGATAATCACCACAACTACTCTATCTTTTGTACTTTGATTTTCGGACCCTTGCTAGACTATCCGTCTAACTTTGCATATCTACTTGGAGTCAAGCATATACTCCAAGGTTTTCTTTTCAAGCCTTGATAAACACTTTTCTCTTATGTAGAACTGTCCTTGACAATCTCTTGGTGCTCAAGTAATTCTATCACTTCTAATTCAATCATCCTAAATCTACCACCAAAAACCATCCTAAGGTTCATTATCTTGTAGCCTTAGCTTTCTCCTCACATTCTTCATTACTAGTGTACATAGCCATAATTCATATTTAAGGTTCAATTCAATCAAGACCAATATTAATAAATCAAGTGTAGTTAAACTCATACCTAGGTAATTTAAACATGATCAAGTACCATATAGTATAATTTAATTCATAAAAATATTTTAGAACCTTCATCTAGTCTCTAACGGCCTAAAATCACAATGATTACCTTCAACATAAAATACTACAATTCTCCATGAATTTTCATTAAAACACAAAATAAGAATCATATAAGCATTATTTAATGCTAACAACAAGATTGGGATCACAATCAAGACTTACCCACTATGCAATCAAAACTCTCTCTAGAATGGGATTCATTGTATTCACAATTGAAGGGAAACTAGGGGGACTTTATGGATAGAAGAATCCATGAACGAAGAACCTTCACACACCTTATATAATATCCTTAATCCCAATTTGAACTGTTGGTCAATTTTTCCTAAGTTGTTGCCCTCATTTTCTTTTTTTTCTTCTTCTCTGTTGTGTTCTTGAGAGTTCTAATGTGTGAGACAGGTTTTGATTTTGAGTCTAGGGTCTTATTGGCTTTGTTATTGTTTAAATACTCATAAAAAACTTGAAAATATCTAAAATAACCGCCCTTGCATTGATTTGGACGTGGGGTAAATTGGGCTGCGAGAAAACTGCAAGCCATCGACAGACCATTGGTTGGACGATGGTCCATCCTGCCGCTTTGTAGTCTTGGTTAGAGAGGATTCATTTGGGTTCTTAACTCAAGAAAAAAAGGGTAAACTAACTTCCCCCCATCAATGGGTCATCGAGGTACCTATGGTTCGTTGATGCCCCTCTTGGGTTTGGATTGATTATTATAGTTTTTCTTGCACGATGGGTCCTCTTCAAGGACCATAGGTGTATCCTTGGAGAGTTTTCCCAAACATTTCCACCCTAAATATGTACGTCTAGATGTAAGTAACTTTCCCTATTAATTTTAGCTCCACAGACTACATAAAACCTCATGAAACATAATAAAGCACGTCTCAAGGTTAACATTCAAACGTCAACAGATGTTCTTGGACGTTTCACCTCCAAACTATCTCAAACTTTATATAATGACTCTTATCGACATATGTATTCATATTTGGACCTTATAGACTCATGACACACATGTGAGGATTTATTTTGCCTTATTGCATTTTTGGGTCCTTACAATATCCCCCTCTTAGGAAAGATTCTTCCCCGAACGTCACATTCTTAAACACTTCTTATAGGACCGATTCTAGATTAGAAGCCATGCGTAAATGCGTTATGACTAAATATACATAACCAAATCAAGAAAAAACAATTCAATTCCAAGCTAAACAAAACTAAACATAGCCATAGTGAGACCTTACAAAGATTCTTCTTATCCCCCACTTGGAATAAGCTACACATGCCTTTCTAACATCAATTCCTCATCATAAGGAAACATCAAAATAAACAAAGCAAATCATAATCATAAAAATTCTGATAATTTACACAAATAATTACAGAAACACATACTGGAAAGGGACATAAGCAGAGCATTCTTGATCACCCTTGGATTTGAGAGCATAGAACTTACCCTTCGCTTTAGGAAAAAATTCTACATTACTAGGAGAAAATTTATTATCCTCCCTTATCTTCGTAAGATCCATACAATATCTCATTTTATATCCATCCTTTCCCAAACCGAAAACAACTGTATATGATGTGTACACACTTATCATAAGGACTCCTTTCACACTTGGGGCAAGTAGATTTGGAAGACCTAGTACCTTTCTCCTTTTCAACCTTAGAGGTGTTGGAAGAATCTTGGCTTGAATATCTTGTTTTAGTTCTAGACCTATCTTGTCCCTCAGAGTTAGCATGGAAAGACATATCACCTTCAAACCTAGACCTCTTATTTTCTCTAGCCTTCTCCTTCCTTAGTTTTGACTCTTCTATTTGTTGAGAAAATACCATAAGCCTTTATATTTCTATTAAATCCACAAACATTGCCATACAACACTTTTTCTCTACTAAGTCACACACTCCTGTCATGAGCCTATTCATCATGTCTCTAGGGTTTGATAACAAGCTTGGAGTATACATAGTCAAAAGAGTGAATTTCAAAGAATACTCCTTAACAATCAAATCACCTTGATTAAGGTTTATATACTGCTCTATCTTAGCCTCCCTCAGTTCCTTAGGAAAGAACCTATCAAGGAAACCTAATATAAAAGTCTCTCACTTTATAGGACACACTCCTATTGGTCTAGTGTCTTTCCATTGTACATACCAAATTTTGGAAACATATTTCAACTAATAGGCAGCCAACTCCAGATTTTCGATGGTAGACACTCCCATTATTGCAAGTACCTTATATACCTAATCAATAAAGCCATTTGGATCTTCACAAACTTTGGGGCCATAGAACTACGTGGATTCATCCTCAAGAACTCCCTTACACAAGTAGCACCCATTCCTTTTATAGAATTTGCCGGAGCCACCTCTTGTCTATTAGCTTTCTGACGTTAAATCTTGAGCCAAAAAAGTAATAAAAGCCTTAAGTTCCTCTAACATAGGATTTCCTATTGGAGGTCACTAGGAACTTAAGGAGTAAATTGTCTTGCACTTGGGGAGGCACTTGGTCTTGAACCTGGGGAGGAATCTCTTGGTCACCACTTCCATCTCCTTCCTTCCAGGATTACCCCTAGTGTTATCCATAACCTACATAATCATAGGAAAACATTACAAAAGGGCATACTAATGAGAAACTCTATGGCACAACTTGAAGAATGAAGAAGTGAAACTTTCCTAATCATCCATATCCTCCTACTCATAGATGTGTCGCGACACACACCAAATAATAGAACTTTATTAGATGTGGTTTTCAGACATCCTAAAACCATTTTGTCAAGACCGAGAGTATACCCTATAAGATATGGTGTTTCTGAATCGCAACGCGATGTACTTGACCATTCGAAGGTCTTGTACAAGCCTTAGACATCATTCATTGAATATATACAAAAAGTAAATTGGAATTAATAAAATTTCTTGAAAAACCTATTGTAGAAATCATTTCATAAGATGTCTAATCTATGTCTCAAAAACATTCAATGACATAATGAGTATAATAATCCATGGTCACAACCCATAAAAGTCTAAACATGAAAATAACATAAAAGAAAACATAGAAGTGATGTCCTCAGATGCTATAAGGACTCATCAATCTTCACTTCCTCATAAGCCTTGGAAACTCTACCCTTGAAAGAAACTTAACCTCCTTAAGACCTACATATACAACATGTTGGAAATACATGTTAGTACAATATGTATTAAGTATGGAAACTATCATACAAAAAATAAGACATTTTAAAGGATTAGCCAATAATAGACATAATCATAAAAGATATAGACATAAGCATAACATGAATAGCATAATCATATTAAAGCATTATAAAACATATAAGAATTTATATATAAGCCCTTTGTCCACATTACTCAAATGAACCATATCACAAGACACCTCCAAGAATAATACTACCAAAGCTAAGTTCCTCTCTTTGTTCATTCTGGATTATATTCCATTATCATAATAAAGACCTAAGTTATTCATACGAAGGAGTATTATACCCTGGCGTTTTCCTCAAACAAGTTTGTGCAATCTACCTATGTCACCCCATAATTCCTTACATACTAAGCCTATCATGCAGTAATCATTGACATGTTCACCCTCCAAAGGATTATCATTACTTAACTTCATTTATATATATTCTCTCATCTTTAGTCTACATTACAAGGAAAGGCAACTCTAGTCCAATCCAATCTTCAATCTCTTCTTCATAAATGACCCTAGAATATACTGTATGCAATGCACTTATGATACCCCATAACATCATACATGCAAGGTACTACTTTTGGGTTCCTTTTCTATTACTTGTCAATTTGGAGCCTAGCACTATCTTTATCTTTTGAACAGTATGAGATACTTCATTAACCATGTCTAAGTTCCTTAATCATAAGGATAATACGAGATACTTTTTAGGTATGTCTTGATCCTTTAATAATCATGAACACTACGAGATACCCATTGGTCATGTCCAAGTTCATTTGCACATTCTTAACACTATGAGATACGCCTTGGGCATGTCTTAGTTCATTAGTTCTTTTGAATAGTACGAGATTCTTCTCAAACCCGTCAAAGTTCATAATATATAGAGATATCTACTAGGTTACCTTGAGTCAATTATGTGCAGGACTCCCACCTCATGAAAACTATTTGGATAATTATCACAACTACTTGGTGTGTCTTTCTTATGTACTTGGAGTCTTGACCCTTGCTAGAACATCCGTCGCAGTTTTCATATTGACTTGGAGTCAAGAATATACTCCAAGGTTTTGTTGTCAAGTCTTGCTCAATACGTTTCTCTAATAGAGGCATGTCCTTTACAAAATCTCCATGCTCAAGGGAATTTATCACTTTCAGTCAATCATCCTAAATCAGAAGCCAACACAAACACCGTAATTAATGTCATTCTATCTTCATTCATAGGTAGATTATAGGATCTTCTATTCTTAGCTCTTTTCTCACAATCTTCACTTCCAAGTTAACATAGACACAATTTAACTTTATGAATCAATTCAATAAAGACCTATCTTAATCAATTATGTCTAGTTCAACTCATACCTAAGTTATACAAACATGATTAAATAACATACAATACAATTGAATTAAGAAAATCAACTTAGAACCTTCATCTAGTCTCTAATGGCCTAATATCACAATGATAACCTTCATCATAAGATACTGCAATTATTCATGAAATCCTGATGAAAAAAACATTTAATCATCATATTAACATAAATGAATGCTACCCACTAGATTAGGATCGCAATCAAGCCTTAATCACAATGCAATCACAACCCTCTTTAGAATGCGGTTCTTTTGATTCACAATTGCAGGGAAACGAGGGGGAATTCATAGATGGACGAATGAATGAATGAATAATATTCCCATATATTAAATTACAACCTTACTCAAATATATAAACCTTTATAAATTCGTCCTAAGCTGCTGCCCTCAATTTCTCTTCTTCTATTGTGTTCTTGAGAGTTCTAATGTGAGAATGAGGTTTAGATTGGAGACTAGGGTCTAATTGGTTTTCTTATGGTTTAAATTCTCATAAAATACCTAAAAATACCTAAAATAACCTCCATGTATATATATTATTGTGAAATTCACCCCTTCACTTAAAAGTAAGTTATGAGAAAATTGCAGGCCTTTCGACGGACTGTTGGTGGGACGACGGTCCATCTTGCAGGTCTGTAGTATTGGTCAGAGAGGAATAATTTGGGTGCTTATCTGAATAAACTATGTGTCAACCAACGTCCCCTATCGATGGGTCTTTGAAGGACCTACCGTCCGGTAATGCCCCTGGTTGGTTAGGACTGGTTTTTGATAACATTTCTCACACGATGGGTCCTCTTCAAGGACCACAAGATGGGTTGTTAGGGAGTTTTTCCTTGACATTTCCACCCTAAATACACATGTTTAGATCTTAGGAACCTTACCTATCAATTGAGACCCAAACACTACATGAAACCTCATGAAATATACTAAGGCACGCTAGCATATCTCAAGCTAACTTTCAAATGTCACTGGACGTTCTTTTATGTTTAACCTCCAAATCTCTCAAACTATATATACTTAATTTTAACACCCTATTTAGTAATTTAAGTACCTTATGTACTCATGACACTACATTATAGGAACTATTATTATATCTTACATTTTTTGGTCCTTAGAGATATGATTATTTTATCGTATTAGATTGTAATCTTTTAACTTATAAATATTATGTTGATAATTGTCTAATGTCATGTTATGCAAGTAATAATAAAATTGATTTAATGACATGACATGAAAGATTAGTTCACATAGGGCCAAATATAATGAATAGGTTAACAAAACAAAGACATGTAGGTTCTTTTACAAAGATTGCTATGCAAACCTATATAAATTGTCTTGTTGATAAGACTACGCATAAACCTTTTGGAAAGGATAAAGGAGTTGAGTTCCTTCTTCAATTAATTCACTCTTTTGTTTATGCTCTAATTAATTTTAAGGTAAGGTCATGTACTACATACTTCATTACATATATTGATCATTTCACGCACATTGGTATGTGTATTTGAATAATCAAAATATGAAACGTTTGAAAGATTTAAAATATATATAATTGAAGTTTAAAATCAATTAGATAAAAGCATAATGTCTTGAGTGTTGATTGAGGGCATCAACTTTTTTCAAATCAATTCGAAAAATTATGAATTGAAGAGGGTATTATCAGATAAATAACTACTCCTTATACATCAAAACAAATTGGTTTAGATGAATTAAGGAATAGAACATTATTGGACATGAAGATATCAATGATGAGACAGTCAAATTTGTCTCTCTCTTTCTGGGGAGATGCATTGTAAACTACGGCCTACAATAACAAAGTGTCTTTTAAATCAGTTTCTTGCATTCCTTATGAACTTTGGACTAGTCATAAAACAAACCTGAATGATCTACGACTGCAGGGTTGTGCATAATACATTAATGATAGTTTTGATATGTTTTGTAAACAAAGTCTAAAATATATGAAATGTATCTTTATAGGTAGTATGAACTCTCCAAAGGGTATGTGTTCAACGATTAGCACGTGAATGGAAGCATTAATGAAATTATATACGAGATGTCAAACTTTTAGAAAAATGATTTTCTCAAAAAGAGTGAAATAGATGATATTGAGCCTCTCTATAAACTTTTGAATTCAAAAGATCAGGTAATGTTTTCAAACATACTAGAGAATTAAATGGACAAAGAAATGATTCCTATTCCATGTAGGAGTTCATAATCCCAAAATTCTAGAGAGAAATCTAAACATCAAATGCGTAAGAGTATAAGAAAAAGTGTACCTAAAGGATCTTATAATATTGAAGATTATATTTTTCTTGCTATATCCAATAGCACTGCATGAAACTAATTTTGTGACTGAATCATTAGCGAGCCTGTGAAGAGATTAATTGTTAAAAAAAATAAAGAAGAATAAGTATCTATGAAGACCAATAAACATTGGGATCTAGTTGAACTTCCTAAGAAAGGTGAAACTATCGGGAATAAATAGATTATTAAAGTTAAAAGCAAATTGTATGGGTCGGTAGAGAGTCACAAACGCGTAAAATTTTTTGCTTAAGAATTTGGATTATACTATGTGGAAACGTTTTCACCTGTTTTTGCAGTTTAACATCATATATACGATCACCTTTAGCTATGATTCCATGTTTTGATTTTGAATTACTCTAAATGGATGTGAAGATCTCTTTTTTGAAGGGAGACGTAAATTGGGAAATCTCAATGAAACATCCCATAGTGTTCGTTGATAAAGATTAAGAAAAGAAAGTTTGTTAATTAAAAAGATCAATTTATGGACTAAATAGATCTTCAATGAAGTGATACATTAGATTTCATAAGGAGGTGATGTCATTTGTATTCACAATGATCGATGTAGATTATTTTATCTATGCGAAAAGGTCGAATGAAATTCTTTTAATTCCTTTTATTTACGTAGATGAAATTTTTTTATCTTTAAATGATTTAGAGTATGTTAAATTATCAAGTCAGGTTTTCAGAATTACTTGATATAAAAGATATTGTTGAAAAAGAAAATATGTTGAGTGTTAAGATCCAAAGAAATTGTCCTTAACATATTTGTGTTTATATGAAGAATCTTATATAAAGAAAATATTGAAACGTTTTTCATCAAGTAGTTGCAAATACATTGATACTCCAGTAGGAAGGGGTTAAACTTTAAGCCTTGAAATGTATAAGAAAATACTGAAAAATAGTATGCAGAGATGTCTCAAGTTCCTTATTCTAGTGCTGTTACGAGTTTGATGTTGTAACGCCCGAAGAACACCCCCTAAAAGTTACATGGAGTAATCGAACTCTCATAGGTTTCGTACATGCCTCACGTATCAATCATAGTATACGATACTCAAATAAGTAAGAATTGAAAACATTCTTCAAACACGAAGAATACTTTCATTAACTAGCAAGCAAAATTCTTTTTTTTTAAAAAATCTACCTTTACAATGTCACATTAAATCATCTAATACTTTAGAGTACAACACTTGGGACTAAGCCCATACAAGACATGACATAAAGACTAAATGATATAAAAGAAACATAAGGTTATTGTCATCGAATCTACGAGGACGCACCAAAACATCAATTTAAACCCTTAGAAACATATCCATCATCCATGGCGTATCAAGACTCCCAATCCCTACATTTTAATTAAAAAAAAGAATATAAGGGGTTAGCACATTTAATTCAATATGTACGAAATCCATACAAAAACCATGAAAAGGGGAATTTATTATATAAACATTGTTTCATGACATTTTGATAAAAAAACCATCATAACAAGAGTTTAAGAGACATAATACATGTCAAAAATCTCATAAAATCCAATACCCAAATAACCCACAATATATGAACATAATCACTTGGAATCCATTTAAGCATTTGGATAACCTACTAAAGGTTATCCTGAGACCCACCTAAGTAAAATATGAAGCGGCCTCCCAAACAACCCCTCCATACACACCTAGATGATCATCAAGACTACCTAAAGCAAGGATATTCCTTCCCATAAAATAAAACATAGTTCAATGTTTATCAAGTAATCCTATACATCAACTATAGTATCACGATCGGTGTCTAGACCGCAGACGAGATCGGCGCCGCTGACCACTCAGAGGTCGGAGGCAAGCCTACTTACGTCATTGTTACTTCATCTAGGTTAAGTTTAGCGGAAAATTTGAACTTTTGTTTACTTGTTTCGTATGAAAAATATTCTACTTAACATCATAGAAGTTCACAACAACCATCTAATATTAAGATCATTAAGTGAAACAAATAGTTCAATTATGCATTAAACGTAAACTTTCCTACATATTACCAAGGTGCAAGGTCTGAAATAATATGGGAAAGAAACGGTAGTGGAACATACTCCACTAGATAAAACCTACATCTAAGCTTGATTATAACACCAAATATCCTCAAAAGAAAGAGGGACTATCAAGTCCGGATGAATACTCCACGACCAGATAGTTGCAACGTCGTATCATAAGCTCTAGCATCAGCCTCTGCCTGCACCTAATAGTATAGATTTGTAGGGGATTATTACACACCTGAACTAAGTATGGTTATATTCAAGCACACACCAACAACATGCATGATTAAGAAGAGCTCTCTCGTAACGATAAGAATTATGAAAAGTCAAGTCATGGGACTTGCCAAATTTGGATAACAAAAGTCATGCCATGAGTGTAACATGCATCATCATACTTATCACTTAGCAAACAACACATAACATATTGAACATATCACATCACATAGTTCAAATCATTCTTTCATATGCCATAAGACCTTGAATCATGCACTTGACATTACAACTTCCCACAATTAGGTCTCAACATATAGGAGCTCAACTAGGGAGCCTTCTTTAGCAAACACAGGGTCTTCTTCATTCATTCACACGTACTTCATTTTCATTCTTTCATATACTATTGCAAAAACCAGTTATACTTAGTATGTAGATTAAGAATCTGATCGGGTTCGCTATGCAATGAACAAGAATAACCTAGTGTCTTTACTGAAGTCTAACTCACCTCTTGATTATCCTATTTTAAGACCTTTGGTATTGTTCATTTCGTTATGTGTATTCTTTGATGGTGGCCACATTCTTTTTCTGGGAACTTTAACCTTAACCGACATTGATCATTTGAGAATCATGAAATCCAGTGTATGCCTCACCCTGAAAAGAAGTGAAATCATTGGCCAAAGTGACTCGAACAAGCTAGCATAGGACAATTTTCGTAGAACGTTTCGTACATAATTAATATATCTTTATGATTACTTTTAGTCAAGGATTCTTCACTCAAAAAACAAAAATAACATCTTCAAATGAACATGACGTTTTTACTTAGATATTCACATAAAATACAAGTGATCTTTATACCATTAACCTAAACAAGCCGAAACTCAAAGTCACGATCCAAACTTGCACACATACACACATGCCAACATTCATATTTCCAAATGACACAAATATAAGCTCATAATCATGAACACATACTCCATACTAGATCATCACACAAAACATAATACCCCTAGATTTGATCAGCAAGCATACCCAACCTAAGATTATAGGGAGCTAGTAAAAGGGAGCATGAAATGGGAGGAAAACCTTAGTTTTTGGATTAGATTCGTCTAAGACTTAAGGTTCTCTTGGGAAAGGACTAAGAGTAAGAAAACCCATAACCGATTTCACATTGTTCAACACTTTAATTTGCTGCAAAATCCACCGCATACCAAACGTCCGCCAACGAATCTCACACCTTGCCCGACGAGAATATAATGTTTTTCTATATGTTTTCGGGTTGCTTTGTTGTTTGTAATTTGCGTGTAAGTTCTTCAAGTATGAAGTACTTTTGTTTTTGTTATTATTCTGATATTTGGTTTCTATTTTGTAAATCATAGAGAAAGTGAAAGAGATTGTTGAAGAGAGGGATATAAACGTGAGAGTGGATAGATGTGAGAGAGAGTGTTTCCTTAGGGCTACGACTTTAGGCAAGACTTAGTTAAAGAAGGTTAAATAATTAATAAGTAATAATTAATAGTAAAAAACTGATTTTCCTTTTTCTTAAATCAGCCATTAATTAATAATTTATTAATTAATTCACCAATTTAAATAATCAAATTAAATTATTGCCCTATCTAGGATTAAACCCAAGTGAAGTAAGATTTTGCTCAAAGGCCAATTTTAACCCCTAGACCCTAAGCCTTGATAAAGACCATTTTCCCCTAGACCCTCCAAACATAGGATTTTTCCTTTTTTAAGTCCGGTAAAGACTCATACGGATAAATCATCATATTCGGGAGCCCTACATGGCTGGACCCAACCTTTACTAGCTCAACTAAATCCCAAATTTAGTTTGCTTGGATGTCGCAAGGGTTTAAAGTTCTTGTTCTACGCGCATCAATACGTGTGCACCCGGTATAATCGTAGACATTCTAGACATATTAAGCATTACTTAGCATATCCATTTTTAGCATTGTTACATAGACCCACTATTCAAGGTTACTCAAAGACTCACCTAGGTAAAGACATAAGATACCGCCCATAAACCCTCTTCAACAACACCTAAGTAATCCTCAAAGCTACCTTAGATAAGAATCTTTCAATACCACATTCTTTTTCGAAATCTACATTATTCATGTAGAACCATTAAAGAGACTAGTAACCAATTAGTAGACTTCACATAATGGTCTTGGAAGAACTAGCGAACTTATTGTAGATCTTCAACACCTACTCGTGCCATGTTTATATAGCATCCCATTCCACTACTTACACATTTTAGAACCTATCCAATACTAGAGTGCACATCCCACATGATAAGAATTAGCATTAACCAACATAAATTATACTAGCTAGGTATGGAATTCGGTGTCATAATTACCCCACATTATTGAAGGTGTTCTACTTGGCAAAGGTAGAACTAGGAGTCATCCCATGATTGCACCTGTTTAAGGTATATAAAGGGCTTCTTTATACTCTAGTGTTATACTCAAGTAGACCTACTACAAAGGCATGTCAACTTGGTGCGTTGCGTTGGTTATCATAAAGTAATTCATTCACATACTAGTATTTCAAAAGGTACAATTTCTAAGTCATATCAACTCATAATACTTTTTCTTCAAAGCATGGGTCCACTAGGTCTGCAAACCAAGGTTTATTAGGATAGCTCTCATGACTTCCTAAGAGATTGTTTCATGTCGTTCCAACTAATATATCTATAAGTCCATAATTCACAATATAATAACATAATTAACCATACAAATGAACATTACAACATAATCTAAGCTAAACTCTATCATGATTAGATCATAAGCAGTAGACCTACTTCATAGTCAATTTAGAAATTTGAGAAGATCATGGGTTCATAGAGATTTTTATTAAAACACAACAATTAAACATCAATTGTATCATATCTAATCATTTGAGAACGTTTCATGCAAGTACCTATGACATAGATAGAAAATTGGACTTTTTCATAACGTTGAAAATGGTTCTAACGTGCTAGCTAGTCTCAGATTGTCACGACCCAATTCGGGGACGCGACTGGCACCCCCATTTACCCTCCTATGTGAGCGAACCAACCCATCTAAACCTTAACATTTCAAGATATATCAACAGAAAATAATGCGGAAGACTTAAACTCATTAATAAAAATTCAAAAACTATTATTAATATCCCCAAAATGTGGAAGTCATTATCACAAGAACATCTATCTCAAATTGCTAAACTAAAACTGTCTAAGAGGCTAAAACAAATACTAGCTAGTCCATGCCGAAGTTCAAGGCATCAAGACTTGAAGAAGAAGACCCCCAGTCCAAGCTAGACGCATTAGCTCACCCACCCTGAATTTCCGAAGGTAGTGAAGACTGGCTAGATCTACTGTTGAGTTGAAGTTTACGGAACGTTTGCTGCATTACACAAACAAAGAAGAAAATCTAAAAGTAGGGGGTCAGTACAACCACAAGTACTGAGTAGATATCATCGGCTAACTCAAAATAGGGAACAGTATATATCAATAACAATGTAAAAATCAACTACAATACTCAACATGTAGCAATAGCAATGTTTATTCAATCAATAAAATACAACCGAGTTACACACATGGGGACTCAAGCCTCAATACCATACTCATTTGGGAATTAAGTTCATTAAATTGAGTATATTCATTATCTTTCAAGATTCATTATCTTTCTTCCTCTTGTTGTTGGTACGTGACACTCGCGCTCCTCTATTACTACCCTGGTGTCGGTACGTGACACTCCGATCCTCATATTCATTCTATCCAGGTACCGGAACGTGGCACCCGATCCATATTCTATCCTGGTGTCGGAACGTGACACTCCGATCCTCATATTCATTCTATCCTGGTACCGGAACGTGGCACCCGATCCATATTCTATATCCTGTGTCGGAACGTGACACTCCGATCCTCATATTCATTCTATTCCTGGTACCGGAACGTGGCACCCGATCCATATTCTATCCTGGTGTCGGAACGTGACACTCCGATCCTCATATTCATTCTATCCTGGTACCGGAACGTGGACCCGATTCCATATTCTATCCTGGTGTCGGAACGTGACACTCCGATCCTCATATTCATTCTATCCTGGTACCGATGTACTGGAACGACCCGATCCCGTAATTCATCAAGCCTTCTTTTACACTAAGGCATCATCATTCTCATTATATAATATATCAAGCCTTCTTTCATACTAAGGCATTCATCAATCTTATTATATAATATATATCAAGCGAATTAGGGTTATTTCAAGATTTGGGATTCAATAGCTTCATCATGCTTTGTTAATTCATCACAATTTTATAATCATAATCATGCAAGCATACAACTTAAGCACATAGCAGGGTTTACAATACTATCAACACATAATATTCACTATCAAGAGTTCACTACGAATATCGTAACGTAAACCATAACCTACCTCCACCGAAGAATTGGAATCAACAAGAATTCTCCCAAGCTTTGTTATTCTCCTCAGCCAATTCGATCGATCAATCCTCTCTCTCTCTGTTCTTTCTCTTTTGTTTTATTCAAACCCTCTTTCCTTTACCCTAATTATCATATAATTAAGGAATAAAGAGGACAATAAAACCCCCTAATTAACTTAAGGTTACCCCTTTTAACCCCTAAGTAATTAGACTTATTAATATAAACCCTCAATCTTTATAATTAAGGAAAGAATAGTCCAAAACGACCCTTAAAACGTGTGGAGAAATCCTAAACTGCCTGGGACTGCGCAACCTGTGACGGGCCGTCGTGCCTGCGATGGTCCGTCACACAGGTCGTCGTAAGACATCAAAGCTCCCCTTTTCACCACGGACACTGTGACGGTCCGTCACACCTGTGACGGTCCGTCCTGCACGTCCGTCCTGACGGTCAGAAACTCGTTTCTCGTACCAAATTCTCAAAAGTTGAAGTGTTTTGCAACGGAAACTCACGACGGTTCGTCGTGGATGTGACGGCACGTCCTGCAGGTCCGTCACAATTTACAGAGAGTCGATTTTCAGTATCCAATTTCAGAATTCTAAGTGTCATGGGACGAAACATTCACGACGGGCCGTCGTGACTACGACGGTCCGTCACGACTTCCGTCGTCCAGCCAGTTTTTCCAGAATTTCAATCTGCTGCTCAAAACGACTAAACAGGTCGTTACAATAGATACCAATTTACCCATCGTTCGTCCCCGAACGATCAAAAGAAGAAAAACAGTGGCGAAAAGGAGTACCTGAATCTGTAAACAGATGTGGGTATTTTTCTTGCATATCCGCCTCCTTCTCCCAAGTAGCTTCTTCAACCGGTCGATTCTTCCATTGAACTTTGATGGATGCAATCTCTCTCGACCTCAACTTGCGAACTTCTCTACCTAATATAGCAATCGGTTCCTCTTCATAAGTCAAGTTCTCATCCAACAAAACTGAATCCCAACGGATAATGTAGTTTCCATCTCCGTGGTATCTCTTCAACATGGATACATGAAACACCGGACACTCCGGACAGCCCTGGGGGCAAGGCTAACTCATAAGCCACCTCCCCTATTCGCTTAAGCACTTCAAATGGTCCAATATACCTTGGACTTAACTTACCTCTTTTACCAAACCGCATCACCCCTTTCATGGGTGAAACCTTCAACAAGACTTGTTCACCTTCCATGAACTCCAAGTCTCTAACCTTCCGGTTGCATACTCCTTTTTCTACTTTGCGCCGCCAGAAGCTTTTCTTGAATAGCTTTCACCTTCTCCAGAGAATCTCTCAACAGATCAGTCCCCCAAGGTCTAACTTCGAAGGCATCAAACCAACCAATGGGAGATCTACACCTCCTCCCATACAATGCTTCAAATGGAGCCATGTCAATACTGGAGTGATAGCTATTATTGTATGAAAACTCTGCCAAAGGTAAAAAGCTATCCCAATGGCCACCAAACTCTATCACACATGCGCACAGCATATCCTCCAACACTTGAATAGTTCACTCAGACTGTCCATCGGTCTGAGGGTGAAATGCAGTGCTAAGGTCCAGCCTAGTACCCAATTCGGCATGTAATGTCCTCCAAAACTTAGAAGTAAACTGCGTACCTCTATCTGATATGAGGGAGAGTCGAACTCCATGCAACCGAACGATCTCTGAGATGTAGATCTTGGCTAACTTCTCTGCAGTGTAGGTCACCTTGACAGAATGAAGTGAGCAGACTTAGTTAACCTATCAACAATCACCCAAATGGAGTCATACTTACCCAATGTCTTGGGAAGACCAACCACGAAGTCCATCGCGATTCTCTCCCACTTCCATTCAGGAATGGGCATTCTCTGA
Organism: Solanum peruvianum; assembly: GCA_027705065.1. Lineage (NCBI taxonomy): Eukaryota > Viridiplantae > Streptophyta > Magnoliopsida > Solanales > Solanaceae > Solanum > Solanum peruvianum. The sequence continues at coordinate 35,828,675 of JAKWJD010001758.1, forward strand.
AGTGTTCCTCCGGGCCTCTGGTGTTTCATACTTCACTTGTTGACAATTCGGACATTTGGCAACAAACTCAACAATATCACGCTTCATTCTACTCCACCAGAAGTGTTGCTTTAGATCGCGATACATCTTGGTTGCACCAGGATGTATAGAATATCCGGAACTATGAGCCTCTGTCAGAATAGTGATGATCAAATCATCGATGCGGGGTACACATACCCTTCCCTTAATCCTCAAAACACCTTCCCCATCGATTATTGCCTCTTTAGCCTCTCCTTGCAACACTTTATCTCGGATTCGACTTAGCTTCTCATCATCAAACTGTTTCCCCTTAATCTGATCAAGAAAAGAAGATTTTGCCTCTACACAAGCTACAATCCTCCCTTCTCATTTATTTCTAACCTCATAAGGTCATTAGCCAGAATTGCACCTCTCTAGCCAATGGGCGTCTAGAAGCTTGCAAATGGGCTAGACTTCCCATGCTTCCGGCCTTTCTACTTAGAGCATCCGCTACAACATTAGCCTTCCCCGGATGATACAAAATAGTGATGTCGTAGTCCTTCAGTAGTTCCATCCATCTCCTCTGTCTTAAGTTCAAGTCTTTCTGAGTGAAGACATACTGTAGGCTACGATGGTCCGTATAGACTTCACACTTAACCCCATACAAATAGTGTCTCCATTGCTTTAGTGCAAATACTACCGCGGCCAACTCCAAATCATGAGTTGGATAGTTACGTTCATTCCACCTTTATTGCCTCGAAGCATAAGCAATCACATTTTTCTCTTGCATTAGCACTGCACCCAACCCAGAATAGGATGCATCACAATAAACAATGAAGTCTTTACCCTCTATTGGCAAGGTAAGAATTGGTGCGGTAGTCAACAAAGTCTTAAGCTTCTGAAAGCTTTCCTCACATTCATCTGACCATACAAATGGAACATTCTGCTTAGTCAAGTTCGTCAATTGGGAAGCGATAGAGAGAATCCTTTGACGAATCGGCGGTAGTAGCTAGCTAACCCAACAAACTCCGTATTTCTGACACATTAGTGGGTCTTACCCAATTTTTCACTGTTTCAATCTTAGAAGGATCTACCATCACTCCTTCCTTAGAAACCACGTGCCCCAAGAAGGACACTGAATCTAGCCAAAACTCACACTTGGAGAATTTCGCATAAAGCTTTTTCTTCCTCAACAACTCTAACACTATTCTCAAATGCTCCTCATGTTCCTTCTTACTTTTGGAGTATATCAGTATATCATCATAAATACAATCACGAAGAGATCCAAATATGGCTTAAAAATCCCATTCATCAAACTTATGAACGCAGCAGGGGCATTCGTAAGACCAAAGGACATCACCACAAATTCATAATGTCCATACCTAGTTCGAAAAGCAGTCTTTTTGGCACATCCGTTGCTCGTATTTTCAATTGGTGATAACCGGACCTCAAGTCAATTTTTGAGAAGACACAAGCACCTTGTAACTGATCGAACAAGTCATCAATGCGCGGAATGGGGTACTTGTTCTTAATAGTTACCTTGTTCAACTGTCGGTAATCTATGCACATTTGGAAACTCCCATCCTTCTTCTTCACAAATAGCACCGGAGCACCCAAGGAGATGCACTTGGTCTAATGAAGCCTTTACTCAACAATTCTTGAAGTTGAGCCTTTAACTCTCTAACTCCGCGGGAGCCATTCTGTAAGGGGGTATAGAAATGGGGCGAGTACCAGGTTCAAGATCGATACAGAAGTCAATATCCCTATCTGGTGGCATACCAGGAAGATCTGCAGGGAAACACATCCAAAACTCACAACTACCGAAACAGACTCAATCGAAGGTACTTGAGTAGTGTCATCCTTGAGATGTGCCAAGAAAGCTAAGCACCCTTTACTCACCATTTTCTTAGCACAAGAAAGGAGATAATACGCACCGGACTGGAAGTGTAGTCGCCCTCCCACACTAACGGATCTGCCCCAGGCTTGGCTAACGTCACTGTTTTAGCATTACAATCCAAAATCGCAAAATTCGGAGAAAGCCAAGTCATACCCAGAATTACATCAAAGTCACCCATTTCTAAAATAACCAAATCTACATAAGTGTTGCTCCCCCACAAAATTCACCAACAAGACCTATATACCTTTTCAACTATCACAGACTCACCACCGGAGTAGAAACACGAATAGGCATGTCAAGTAATTCACAATGCAAATTTAGACCATTAGCAAATGAGGAAGATACATAAGAAAATGTGGATGCAGGATCAAACAACACGGAAGCCATGCAATCACAAATCAGAAGGTTACCTGTGATAACTGCATCAGACGCCTCCGCTTCAGATCTCCCAGGGAAAGCGTAGCAATGAGCCCCATTATTTGTCTGTCCGTTGCCCCTACCATGTTGTGTAGTATGGCTCCCTTTTTCCCTTCACCTCTGCCGTTTTGGTGACCACCATTACCTCGGCCACCACGCCCTCCAAAATAACGACCTCTACCGTTACCACCACCTACCTCTAGCCAGTGGGGTTCTGTAACTCTGGTTTGGACATACCTCTTAATGTGTCCAATCTCTCCACACCCATAACATTCTCTAGGTTCACGCATCGGCCTCTCAGAGAAGTGTTGACCGTTCTGAGGTGGACCCCCACTACAGTCTGTAGTGAAGACTGTATTGGTCGATTGGAGTGACCTCCGGAGTTCTGTCCTCTAGAATAAGAACCATTGACTCACCTCCCCTTCAAAACCTCTTCGATGTAGACGTGGTGGTGAAGTCATCCGGTTTCACTCCTTCCACCTCTATCACAAAGTCTACCACCTCTTGGAAGGATGTTGCTGTTGCCGCTATCGTAAGGCTGAAATCCGCAATTCTGACCTCAATCCCTTCACAAAACGGCGGATCCGTTCTTGTGGACTGAAACAGAGTTGGGTGGCATATCTAGATAGTGCGCTAAATTTAGCCTCGTATGCATTAACCGTCATTCTTCCTTGCTCTAGACTCAAGAACTCATCCCTTTTCCTATCCCTCAAAGTCCGGGGGATATACTTTTCCATGAACAAACTCGAGAATGATTCCCAAGTCATAGGTGGTGCCTCTGTTGGTTGACACTCAACATGTGAACGCCACCACATTTTGGCGTTCCCTTGAAACTGATAGCTCACGAACTCGACACCAAAACCTCTCTACTATACCCATCTTGTGTAGTAGCTCATGACAATCAACCAGAAAATCGTAGGCATCCTCTGATTCTGCACCCTTAAAGACTGGAGGTTTCAATTTCAAGAACTTACTGAAAAGTTCATGTTGATCGTTTGTCATAATAGGCCCAGTAGTCAGACGTGGAAATGTGCCTATTCCACATGGCATCCATGCGGGGAGCCATAGTAGCCGCATGTCGTACTTCTTAAAACCGGAGGTGTTGGTGCAGAAACCACTGGAGGTGTCTGACCCTGATCGGATAACCCACTAAGATAAGCAAGTACCTGGTTGATCATCTCCGGGGTAGGTTGGGGTGTCATTTCCTCCCCTCATTCTGTTCTTGTTCATTTTCCCCCTTCCTCACCTCTCTTACTACTTCCTCAGTCAGTGGAGGAGTCACTGCCCTAGCCTCAGATGGACTAGGTGCTGCTCGTCTCTCCCCTAGAGGACGTCCTCCCACGACCTCTCCCACGGCCTCTTGCCGTTGCTCTTCCTCGAGCTACAGCCCCAGTGGCTGGCTCTGTCGTTTCTTGTCTTTCCGTTGTTGCTCTGCTGCTGCGGTCGTTGCTCTAGTTCTAACCATCTACGAAATAGAGTGAAGATGGTCAGATACCAATTCGTATCGCCTAGATACCAATTGGACTCAAGTAGTAGCACGAAAGAAAGAATGAAAGAGTGAAATTTTTCTAAAGTCTTATAGCCTCTCAAAGAAAGTATAGGCGTCCCCCCTACCGTTCCTTAAGACTCTACTAGACATGTTTTTGTGTGATGAGACCAATGAACCTAAGGCTCTGATACCAAGTTTGTCACGACCCAATTCGGGGACGCGACTGGCACCCACATTTACCCTCCTATGTGAGCGAACCAACCCATCTAAAAACTTAACATTTCAAGATATATCAAAAGAAATAATGCGGAAGACTTAAACTCATTAATAAAACAATTCAAAAACTATTATTAATATCCCCAAAATCTGGAAGTCATCATCACAAGAACATCTATCTCGAATTGCTAAAAACTAAAATGTCTAAGAGGCAAAACAAATACTAGCTAGTCCATGCCGGAAGTTCAAGGCATCAAGACTTGAAGAAGAAGACCCAGTCCAAGCTAGACGCATAGCTCACCTTGAATTTCCGAAGGTAGTGAAGACTGGCTAGATCTACTGTTGAGTTGAAGTTGACGGAACGTTTGCTGCATTACACAAATAACAAAGAAGAAAATGTAAAAGTAGGGGGTCAGTACAACCACAAGTACTGAGTAGATATCATCGGCTAACTCAAATAGGGAACAGTATATATCAATAACAATGTAAATCAACTACAATACTCAACATGTAGCAATAGCAATGTTTAATTCATCAATAATACAACCGAGTTCACACATGGGGACTCAAGCCTCAATACCATACTCATTTGGGAATTAAGTTCATTAATTGAGTATATTCATTATCTTTCAAGATTCATTCTTTCTTCCTCTTGTGTCGTACGTGACCACTCCCTCCTCTATTACTACCCTGGTGTCGGTACGTGACACTCCGATCCTCATATTCATTCTATCCTGGTACCGGAACGTGGCACCCGATCCATATTCTATCCTGGTGTCGGAACGTGACACTCCGATCCTCATATTCATTCTATCCTGGTACCGGAACGTGGCACCCGATCCATATTCTATCCTGGTGTCGGAACGTGACACTCCGATCCTCATATTCATTCTATCCTGGTACCGGAACGTGGCCACCCGATCCATATTCTATCCTGGTGTCGGAACGTGACACTCCGACCTCATATTCATTCTATCTTGGTACCGGAACGTGGCACCCGATCCATATTCTATCCTGGTGTTGGAACGTGACCACTCCGATCCTCATATTCATCTATCCTGGTACCGGACCGTGGCACCGATCCCCTAATTCATCAAGCCTTCTTTTACACTAAGGCATCATCATTCTCATTATATAATATATCAAGCCTTCTTTCATACTAAGGCATTCATCAATCTTATTATATAAAATATCATGCGAATTAGGGTTATTTCAAGATTTGGGATTCAATAGCTTTCATCATTGCTTTGTTAACTTCATCACAATTTTATAATCAAAATCATGCAAGCATACAACTTAAGCACATAGCAGGGTTTACAATACTATCAACACATAATATTCACTATCAAGAGTTCACTACGAATATCGTAACGTAAACCATAACCTACCTCCACCGAAGAATTGGAATCAACAAGAATTCTCCCAAGCTTTGTTATTCTCCTCAGCCAATTCGATCGATCAATCCTCTCTCTCTCTGTTCTTTTCTCTTTGTGTTTTATTCAAACCCTCTTTCCTTTACCCCTAATTATCATATAATTAAGGAATAAAGAGGACATTAAAACCCCCTAATTAACTTAAGGTTACCCCTTTTAACCCCTAAGTAATTAGACTTTAATTAAATAAACCTCAATCTTTATAATTAAGGAAGAATAGTCCAAACGACCCTTAAAACGTGTGGAGAAATCCTAAACTGCCTGGGACTGCGCAACCCTGTGACGGGCCGTCGTGCCTGCGACGGTCTGTCACACGGTCGTCGTAAGACATCAAAGCTCCCCCTTTTCACCACGGACACTGTGACGGTCCCTTCACAACCTGTGACTGTCCGTCCTGCACGTCCGTCCTGACGGTCAGAAACTCGTTTCTCGTACCAAATTCTCAAAAGTTGAAGTGTTTTGCAACGGAAACTCACGACGGTTCGTCGTGGATGTGACGGCACGTCCTGCAGGTCCGTCACAATTTACAGAGAGTCGATTTTCAGTATCCAATTTCAAATTCTAAGTGTCATGGACGAAACATTCACGACGGGCCGTCTTGACTACGACGGTCCGTCACGACTTCCGTCGTCCAGCCAGTTTTTCCAGAATTTCAATCTGCTGCTCAAAACGACTAAACAGGTCGTTTACACAGATAAATAACTTCATAATGCTCATTCCTTATTCTTCAAGAACCGAACGAAAATTTTGAAGCAATCAGTTGAAACCAAACCTCCTAGCATGCTCCAATACCTTGACCTTTCAATGGGCGCTTGTGAGATTTTGGGAGAGAAGACCTTTTGAGAGATTTGAAAATTTAGATTCTCTAATGGAACCTTTCGTTAATGACCTAAAATCAGTATATAATATACCTCCAAATACCCAAACCACCCCTAAGTTAAGTTGACTGTTTTAGTTAAGTCTAACTTACCTTAAATAAATTACACAACCAAAACTGGGTAATCACTCGCGTCGCAGAGACAATTCATATTTTGGTTTTCGAAATTATTTTGAGGCAGTGAGATGTGTGACAAGTATGTATTGTAAGGAAATATTTTTCCTTCCAAGTTACAGTTGCGCCTCGCGCAGGGAGACCCCAAAAGGGGCTGCCCTTACTGCCTCTTTCGCCCTTGTTTGGGTCCTTCTCAACGACTCTTGCGGTGGTCCTCGTGGATTTGTAGTCAAATATTTTTACCCATATAGAACCTAGATTCACCCTAAATAATTTATGACGCCAAAAAATACATAAAAACATGCACAACATGCTAGAACATGCCAACACCAAAAGGGCTAGCATTCGATCGTCTCGATGGTCCCTTGACGTTTGACTTCAAAGTCAACCAAACTGACCTACAAAATCATTTACACAGTAAATCAAATATTTAACAACTCTTAAAACATAAGAAGCTCTAGGTCAAACTAGTTCACTTTTATGGCTGTTATAGATGTATGATATAATGTGTACTCGCCTCGAAATTAGTTATGATATGAGTGTAGTTTGTAGATATCAATCTAATCGTGGAAGACATAATTGAAAATCAGTAGAGATAATATTCTAATAATTGATGGAAACTACATATCATACTTTTTATTATAGTGGATATGACTTATTCATAAGAGGTTATATAGATGCTAATAGGAATGATTATCGGAATGATAAAAATTAACATCTTGTTATGCATTTTTACTAAATGGTGGTTCTATTTCATGGAAAAACTAAGAAACAACATTGAAAAAACTCTTTCAACCATGGAATATGAATTGTGTCTTGTGTTTTTGGCAGTACAAGAAGTTGTTTGGTTAAAGAGATTCTTTGGACATTTGAGTATTGCAAAGAATTCTAAGGCTCATTGATTGACTATTGTGATAGTAATGTGGCTATCGCATATACAAAGGATCCTAAATATCACAGAAAAACAAAACACATTGACATCAGGCAGAACTTTGTGAGAGACGTAATGGAATTTGGACAAATAACTTTTACGAAGGATATCTCTAGAAATTTGTTCGAAAAATATGTTAAGGCTCTATGTTTGTGTAGAATATGATGATATTTTATTATTGTGAATAACTTTATTATTATAATAGTAACGACCTGTTTAGTCGTTTTGAGCAACAGGGTTCATTTCTAGAAAAACTGGCTGGAACGACGAGTGTCACGACAGACCGTCGTAGTCACGACGGCCCGTCGAGGAGGTGCCGTTCCAGGACACTTAGAATTCTTCAAATTGGATATTAAAATTGACTCTCTGTAAATTGTGACGGACCTGCAGGACGTGCCGTCACATACACGACGAACCGTCGTGAGTTTCCGTTGCAAAACACTTCAACGTTTGAGAATTTGGTTCGAGAAACGAGTTTCTGACCGTCAGGACGGAGGTGCAGGACGGACCGTCACAGGGGTGACGGGCCGTCACAGACCACCTGGAATTTGGGAGGTTGCGACGGCCATCGTGACGGACCGTCGAAGGCACGACGGCCCGTCACAGGTCACGCAGATCCCAGTCAGAATAGGATTTCTCCACACGTTTTAAGGGTCGTTTTGACTATTCTTTCCTTAATTATAAAGATTGAGGGTAAATATTAATAAGTCTAATACTTAGGGGTAAAAGAGGTAACCTTAAGTTAATTAGGGGGTTTTATTGTCCTCTTTTATTCTTAATTATATGATAATTAGGGTAAGGAAAAGAGGGTAGAAAAGAGGTTGGAATAAAACAAAACAAAAGAAAAGAGAGAGGGAGATTGATCGATTGAAAGAGGAGAGTCGAACAGGGGAAAAAGGATATCAAAGCTTTGGAATTCTTGCTTGATCACTAGTCTTCGGTGGAGGTAGGTTATGGTTTTTATGATATTCGTAGTGAACTCTTAATAGTGAATAATATGTGTTGATGATATTGTAAACCTGTCTATATGCTTATTGAATGCTTGCATGAATATGATTATGTGATCTTGATAAAACAAGCATGATGAAAACTATTGAATTCCCAAATCTTGAAAGAAACTTTAATCTACGATATTTATGATGAGGCCTTGGTATAAAAGAAGGCTTGATGAATTAAAGTACGGGGATTGATTATGCCTTGGTATAGAGAAGGCTTGATGAATGGATAGAATGATGTTAGTGGATCGGAGTGTCACGTTCCGACACATAGTATTAGTGGATCGGAGTGTCACGTTCCGACACATAGTATTAGTGGGACGGGTGTCACGAACCGACACGTAGATATAGGGGATCGGAGTGTCACGTACCGACACATATAGGGGATCGGAGTGTCACGTTCCGACACATATAGGGGATCGGAGTGTCACGTACCGACACATATAGGGGATCGGGTGTCACGAACCGACACGTAGAATTAGGGGATCGGAGTGTCACATACCGACACATAGTTGTAGGGGATCAGAGTTTCACGTACCGACACAAGAGGAAGAAAGATAATGAATCTCGAAAGATGATAATATACTCAACATAATGAACTTATTTCCCAAATGAGTGTGGTATTGAGGCTTGAGTCCTCATGGATGAACTTGATGGTATTTATTGACGATTATAATACTTGTGTTGCTACATGTTGAGCTTATAGTTGATTATAATATTACTTGATATATATTATCTCTATTTTGAGTTAGCCGATGATATCTACTCAGTACGTGTGGTTGTACTGACCCCCTACTTTTATGTTTTCTTCTTTGTTATTTATGAAATGCAGCAAACGTTCCGTCAACTTCAACTCAGCAGTAAATCAAGCCAGTCTTCGTCACATCGGAAATTCAGGGTGAGCTAACGCGTCTAGCTTGGACTGGATCTTCTTCTTCAAGTCTTGATGCCTTGAACTTCCGGCATGGACTAGCTAGTATTTTGTTTTAGCTTCTTAGACAGTTTTAGTTTAGAAATTTGAGATAGATGTTCTTGTGATGATGACTTCCAGATTTTGGGGATATTAATAATAGTTTTGAAATGTTTTATAATGAGTTTAAGTCTTCCGCATTATTTTCTGTCGATATATCTTAAAATGTAAGGGTTACATTGGTTGGTTCGCTCACATAGGAGGGTAAATGTGTGGGTGCCAGTCGCGTCCCCGATTTGGGTCGTGACAAACTTGGTATCAGAGCATTAGGTTGGTCTCATCACACACAAGAACAGGTCTAGTAGAGTCTTAAGGAACGGTAGGGGACGCCTTTACTTTTCCTTGAGAGGCTATAAGACTTTAGGGAAATTCCATTCTTTCATTCTTTCTTTCGTGCTACTACTTGAGTCCAATTGGTATCTAGGTGATACAAATTGGTATCTGACCATCTTCACTCTATTTCGCAGATGGTTAGAACTAGAGCAACGACCGCACCAGCAGCGACAACGGAAAGACAGGAAACTACTGAGCCAGCCACTGGGGCTGTGGCTCGAGGAAGAACAGCGGCAAGAGGCCTGGAAGAGGTCGTGGGAGGACGTCTTCTAGAGGAAGAGGACGAGCCCCTAGCCCATCTGATACTAGGGTGGTGACCCCTCCACCGACTGAGGATTGTAGTAAGAGAGGGTGAGGAAGGGGAGACTGAACAAGTGCAACATGAGGAATTGCCACCCCAACCTACCCCAGAGATGATCAACCAAGTACTTGCTTATCTTAGCGGGTTATCCGATCACCAACACCTCCGGTTTCAGAGATACGACATGCGGCTACTATGGCTCCCCGCATGGATGCACCATTGGAGGAGGCACATTTCCACGTCTGACTATCGGGCCTATAATGAACAAACGATCAACATGAACTTTTCAGTAAGTTCTTGAAATTGAAACCTCCAGTCTTCAAGGGTGCAGAATCTGAGGAAGTTTGCTTATGATTTTCTGGTTGATTGCCATGAGCTACTACACAAGATGGGGATAGTAGAGAGGTTTGGTGTCGAGTTCGTGAGCTATCAGTTACAAGGGAACGCCAAAATGGGTGGCGTTCACATGTTGAGTGTCAACCAACAGAGGCACCACCTATGACTGGGAATCATTCTCTACCCTGTTTATGGAGAAGTATATCCCAAGGACCTTGAGAGATAGAAAGAGGGATGAGTTCTTGAGTCTTGAACAGAGGAAGGATGACGGTTAATGCATATGAGGCTAAATTTCGCGCGCTATCCAGATATGCCACCCAACTCTGTTTTAGTCCCACAAGAACGGATTCGCCGTTTTGTGAAGGGGTTGAGCTCGGAATTGCGGATTTCAGCTTACAGATAGCGAGCGGCAACGGCAACATCCTTAAGAGGTGGTAGACTTTGTGATAGAGGTGGAAGGAGTGAAACCAGATGACTTCACACGACATCAACATCAAAAAGGTTTCGAAGGGGAGGTGAGTTTAATGGTTCTTATTCTAGAGGACAAAACTCCGGAGGTCACTCAGTTCGACCAATTCAGTCTTCACTACAGACTGTAGTTGGGGGTCCACCTCAGAAAGGTCAAACACTACTCCGAGAGACCTATGCCTGACTCTAGAGAGTGCTATGGATGTGGGGAGATGGACATATTAGGAGGAATTGTCCAAAACAGAGTTACAGACCCCCACTAGCTAGAGGTAGGGGTGGTCATGGTAGAGGCCGTTATTCTGGAGGGCGTGGTGGTCGAGGTAATGGTGGTCACCACAACGGCAGAGGTGATGGGCAAATGGGAGCCACTACGACACAACATGGTAGGGGCAACGGACAGACTGTTGATAGAGCCCATTGTTACGCTTTCCCTGGGAGATCTGAGGCGGAGGCGTCTGATGCTGTTATCACAGGTAATCTTTTGGTTTGTGATTGCATGGCATCTGTATTATTTGACCCTGGCTCCACGTTTTCATATGTATCTTCCTCATTTGCTAACGGTCTAAATTTACATTGTGAATTACTTGACATGCCTATTCGTGTTTCTACTGGTGGGTGAGTCTGTGATAGTCGAAAAAGTGTATAGGTCTTGTTTGTGAATTTTGGGGGAGCAACACTTATGTAGATTTGGTTATTTTAGAAATGGGTGACCTTGATGTAATTCTGGGTATGACTTGGCTTTCTCCGAATTTTGCGATTTTGGATTGTATGCTAAAACGGTGACGTTAGCCAAGCCTGGGGCAGATCCGTTAGTGTGGGAGGGCGACTACACTCCCAATCCGGTGCGTATCATCTCCTTTCTTCGTGCTAAGAAAATGGTGAGTAAAGGGTGTTTAGCTTTCTTGGCACATCTCAAGGATGACACTACTCAAGTACCTTCGATTGAGTAAGTTTCGGTAGTCCGTGAGTTTTGGATGTGTTCCCTGCAGATTCTTCCTGGCATGCCACCAGATAGGGATATAGACTTCTGCATTGATTTGGAACGGGTACTCGCCCCATTTCTATACCCCTTATAGAATGGCTCCGCGGAGTTAAGAGAGTTAAAGGCCCAACTTCAAGAATTGTTGAGCAAAGGCTTCATTAGACCAAGTGCATCTCCTTAGGGTGCTCCGGTGCTATTTGTGAAGAAGAAGAATGGGAGTTTCCGAATGTGCATAGATTACCAACAGTTGAACAAGGCAACTATTAAGAACAAGTACCCCATTCCTCGCATTGATGACTTGTTCGATCAGTTACAAGGTGCTTGTGTCTTCTCAAAAATGACTTGAGGTTCGGTTATCACCAATTAAAATACGAGCAACGGATGTGCCAAAGACTGCTTTTCGAACTAGGTATGGGCATTATGAATTGTGTGGTAATGTCGTTTGGTCTTACTAATGCCCCTGCGGCCTTCATGAGCTTGATGAACGGGATTTTCAAGCCATACTTGGACCTCTTTGTGATTGTGTTTATTGATGATATACTGATATACTCCAAAAGTAAGAAGGAACATGAGGAGCATTTGAGAATGGTGTTAGAGTTGTTTGAGAAGAAAAAGCTTTTGCGAAATTCTCCAAGTGTGAGTTTTGGCTAGATTCAGTGTCCTTCTTGGGGCACGTGGTTTCTAAAGATGGGGTGATGGTGGATCCATCCAAGATTGAGACAGTGAAGAATTGGGTAAGACCTACGAACGTGTCAGAAATAAGGAGTTTTGTGGGTTTAGCCAGCTACTACCGCCGATTTGTCAAGGGATTCTCTTCTATTGCTTCCCAATTGACGAACTTGACTAAGCAAAATGTTCCATTTGTATGGTCGGATGAGAGTGTGAGGAAAGCTTCCAGAAGCTTAAAACCTTGTTGACTACTGCACCAATTCTTACCTGCCAGTAGAGGGTTAAAAACTTCATTGTTTATTGTGATGCATCCTATTCGGGTTGGGTGCAGTTAATGCAAGAGAAGAATGTGATTGCTTATGCTTCGAGGCAATTAAAGGTGCATGAACGTAACTACCCGACCATGATTTGGAGTTGGCCGCGGTAGTATTTGCACTAAAGCAATGGAGACACTACTTGTATGGGGTTAAGTGTGAAGTCTACACGGACCATCGTAGCCTACAGTATGTATTCACTCAGAAGACTTGAACTTGAGACAGAGGAGATGGATGGAACTACTGAAGGACTACGACATCACTATCTTGTATCATCCGGGGAAGGCGAATGTTGTGGCAGATGCTTTGAGTAGAAAGGCCGGAAGCATGGGAAGTCTAGCTCATTTGCAAGCTTCTAGACGCCCATTGGATAGAGAAGTGCAGATTCTGGCTAATGACCTTATGAGGTTGGAAATAAATGGGAAGGGAGGATTGTTAGCTTGTGTAGAGGCAAAATCTTCCTTTCTTGATCAGATTAAGGGGAAACAGTTTGACGATGAGAAGCTAAGTCGAATCCGAGATAAAGTGTTGCAAGGAGAGGCTAAAGAGGCAATAATTGACGAGGAAGGTGTTTTGAGGATTAAGGGAAGGGTATGTGTACCCCGCATCGATGATTTGATCACCACTATTCTTACAGAGGCTCATAGTTCCGGATACTCTATACATCCTGGTGCAACCAAGATGTATCGCGACCTAAAGCAACACTTCTGGTGGAGTAAGATGAAGCGAGATATTGTTGAGTTTGTTGCCAAATGTCCAAATTGTCAACAAGTAAAGTATGAACACCAAAGGCCCGGAGGAACACTTCAGAGAATGCCCATTCCTGAATGGAAGTGGGAGCGAATCGCAATGGACTTGTGGGTGGTCTTCCAAGACCTGGGGTAAGTATGACTCATTTGGGTGATTGTCGATAGGTTAACTAAGTCTGCTCACTTCATTCCTGTCAAGGTGACCTACAATGCAGAGAAGTTAGCCAAGATCTACATCTCAGAGATCGTTCGGTTGCATGGAGTTCCACTCTCCATCATATCAGATAGAGGTACGCAGTTTACTTCTAAGTTTTGGAGAACATTGCATGCTGAATTAGGTACTAGATTGGACCTTAGACTACTGCATTTCATTCTCAGACCGATGGTCAGTCTGAGCGAACGATTCAAGTGTTGGAGGATATGCTTCGTGCATGTGTGATAGAGTTTGGTGGCCATTGGGATAGCTTCTTACCTTTGGCAGAGTTTTCATACAATAATAGCTATCACTCAAGTATTGATATGGCTCCATTTGAAGCATTGTATGGGAGGAGGTGTAGATCTCCCATTGGTTGGTTTTGATGCCTTTGAAGTTAGACCTTGGGGACTGATTGTTGAGAGATTCTATGGAGAAGGTGAAAGCTATTCAAGAAAAGCTTTTGGCGGCGCAAAGTAGACAAAAGGAGTATGCAGACCGGAGGGTTAGAGACTTGGAGTTCATGGAAGGTGAACAAGTCTTGTTGAAGGTTTCACCCATGAAAGGGGGGTGATGCGTTCGGAAAAAGGGGTAAGTTAAGTCCAAGGTATATTGGACCATTTGAAGTGCTTAAGAGAATAGGGGAGGTGGCCGAATTAGCCTTGCCCCCAGGGCTGTCCGGAGTGCATCCGGTTTTTCATGTCCATGTTGAAGAGATACCATGGAGATGGAACTACATTATCCGTTGGGATTCAGTTTTGTTAGATGAGAACTTGACTATGAAGAGGAACCGGTTGCTATATTAGATAGAGAAGTTCGCAAGCTGAGGTCGAGAGAGATTGCATCCATCAAAGTGCAATGGAAGAATCGACCGGTTGAAGAGGCTACTTGGGAGAAGGAGGCAGATATGCAAGAAAAATACCCACATCTGTTTACAGATTCAGGTACTCCTTTTCGCCATTGTTTTTCTTCCTTTGATCGTTCGGGGATGAACGATGGGTAAATTGGTATCTATTGTAACGACCTGTTTAGTCGTTTTGAGCAACAGGGTTCATTTCTGGAAAAACTGGCTGGAACGAAGAGTGTAACGACGGACCGTCGTAGTCACGACGGCCCGTCGAGGAGGTGCCGTTCCAGGACACTTAGAATTCTTCAAATTGGATATTAAAATCGACTCTTTGTAAATTGTGACGGACCTGTAGGACGTGCCGTCACATACACGACGAACCGTCGTGAGTTTCCGTTGCAAAACACTTCAACGTTTGAGAATTTGGTTCGAGAAACGAGTTTCTGACCGTCAGGACGGAGGTGCAGGACGGACCGTCACAGGGGTGACGGGCCGTCACAGACCACCTGGAATTTGGGAGGTTGCGACGGCCATCGTGACGGACCGTCGAAGGCACGACGGCCCGTCACAGGTCACGCAGATCCCAGTCAGAATAGGATTTCTCCACACGTTTTAAGGGTCGTTTTTGACTATTCTTTCCTTAATTATAAAGATTGAGGGTTAACATTAATAAGTCTAATTACTTAGGGGTTAAAAGAGGTAACCTTAAGTTAATTAGGGGGTTTTATTTTCTCTTTTTATTCTTAATTATATGATAATTAGGGTAAGAAAAGAGGGGTTTGAATAAAACAAAACAAAAGAAAAGAGAGAGGAGGATTGATCGATTGAAAGAGAGAGTCGAAAAGGGGAAAAAGGATATCAAAGCTTTGGATTCTTGCTTGATCACTAGTCTTCGGTGGAGGTAGGTTATGGTTTTTACGATATTCGTAGTGAACTCTTAATAGTGAATAATATGTGTTGATGATATTGTAAACCTGTCTATATGCTTATTGAATGCTTGCATGAATATGATTATGTGATCTTGATAAAACAAGCATGATGAAAACTATTGAATTCCAAATCTTGAAAGAAACTTTAATCTACGATATAATGATGAGCCTTGGTATAAAAGAAGGCTTGATGAATTAAAGTACGGGGATTGATGATGCCTGGTATAGAGAAGGCTTGATGAATGGATAGAATGATGTTAGTGGATCGGAGTGTCACGTTCCGACACATAGTATTAGTCGATCGGAGTGTCACGTTCCGACACATAGTATTAGTGGACGGGTGTCACGAACGACACGTAGATATAGGGGATCGGAGTGTCACGTACCGACACATATAGGGGATCGGAGTGTCACGTTCCGACACATATAGGGGATCGAAGTGTCACGTACCGACACATATAGGGGATCGGTGTCACGAACGACACGTAGAATTAGGGGATCGGAGTATCACGTACCGACACATAGTGGTAGGGGATCGGAGTGTCACGTACCGACACAAGAGGAAGAAAGATAATGAATCTCGAAAGATGATAATATACTCAACATAATGAACTTATTTCCCAATGAGTATGGTATTGAGGCTTGAGTCCTCATGGATGAACTTGATGGTTATTATTGACGATTATAATACTTGTTGTTGCTACATGTTGAGCTTATAGTTGATTTATAATATTACTTGATATATATTATCTCTATTTTGAGTTAGCCAATGATATCTACTCAGTACGTGTGGTTGTACTGACCCCCTATATGTTTTCTTTTTTGTTATTTATGAAATGCAGCAAACGTTCCGTCAACTTCAACTCAGCAGTAAATCAAGCCAGTCTTCGTAACTTCGGAAATTCAGGGTGAGCTAACGCGTCTAGCTTGGACTGGATCTTCTTCTTCAAGTCTTGATGCCTTGAACTTCCGGCATGGACTAGCTAGTATTTGTTTTAGTTTCTTAGACAGTTTAGTTTAGAAATTTGAGATAGATGTTTTGTGTGATGATGACTTCCAGATTTTGGGGATATTAATAATAGTTTTGAAATGTTTTATTAATGAGTTTAAGTCTTCCGCATTATTTTCTGTCGATATATCTTAAAATGTTAAGGGTTTAAATTGGTTGGTTCGCTCACATAGGAGGGTAATGTGGGTGCCAGTCGCGTCCCCGATTTGGGTCGTGACAATAATATTCTCTTCTATATAATAATATTGATTTTTAATATAGAAATATAATATGCATGTGATTCTTTGAAATAAATAAAGTGTGTCAAACTAGTCATAATGTTGACTCTCTCACACAAGCAATCGCCCCTTACATCAGTAACTGTGAAGAGATAAATTTGACAACCATATTATGACATGATTTATGAGCTAGCCAAAAGTTTCTCAAACAAAATAAATTTAATGATCACTGAAAAACAGAAACTAGGGTTTAACATATTGATGTGTTTAGACTGAGGTTTGTACAATGCTAGATAATCAATAGAAATGAGATAAATACAAAAGTAAAGGTAAAAACATTACAGCACGTGTTTCATACCATATGTATGGAGCGATCCATGGGTCAATGAAAGAATGATTCCCTTCCTCTTCATTGAGTGAGAACTCGAAAATTTAAAATTACTTTTCAATAAAATACCCTTTAATCTTTTTGTTTTCTTGATGATTCAATCGATGTTACTACTTTGGCATGTACTAATATCCATGAAATATTCGGAAATGTAGTACATGTCTTGAAAAGTTTTTAATTGGAATAAATTACTTCGACTGAATAGGAAAGACGGTTAATTTTTTAATAAACTTGTATACACATGGTGGCTATTGCACAAAAAAATGTAGAGTGTGATTATGTGTATAAAGTTTAACATGCACTCGAGTAAACCTATATAAGAGATTTAGCGATCGTACAAGTAAAAGTTGAAGTAGCGAACGAAGTCAGGGGTATTGTGAGTAATGATGTCGTTTTAATAATAATGATTTCTTTTGACATGTGATTGAATTCCTATGTAGGGCTTGTAAAACTTTAAAGGTAATCTCCTGATTTCACAGGGCGCACGAAGTCTTTGTCATGTGAATTGTGTGTATAGTTTATGTTGTGTTTGCTGGGTCTTGTCCATTATATCCGAACTGGGAGATGTGTATTTTGGGTCACCCATGTGGACTTACCCAACACGATATTGTTTATTTTTTCAGAATAAAAAAAATATAGATTAAATTAAAAACGGGTGGAAAAGTTACATAAACTGTTCCACGTTAATATATTTTCTCCTTTTAAAATTAAGTGTTTTTTTTTCTACGCTTCAAATGAATGAAAACAAAAACACAAAAACTCTAAAGACTTACATTAAAGACACACAACAAAAAATGATTTAGTTTGTAAATCGCTATCTTTAGTTACTAGTGATTCAAAGAACAATTTGGAACAAATAATGAAATTCATGAGTTTCATTCATCTTCAACTACCAAAGATACACTAATCGTGTATCAAACTTTGTTTAATTTCTTTCAAATAATATGCATTGTAATATATCCATATATAGATTTTATATATACTTATATAGGCATTCAATGCCATGATAAACTAAATATATTCAATGGGGTCATGTTATTTAACATCCTAATCTATAGAATATCTAACATTAGATAGACAAATACAATGTATGCACTTTTGTATGTAACTCGCGGCATGTAAGAACTGATTATGCACTTAATCCCTCATGAAAAATTCACTTTTAATACAACTATTGTCAAACAAACGAGCTTTAGAATAAAGAAGAAAAATAGCACATTATTAGCAACTTATAGAAAAATAAACATGTAATAATTTAACCTATAGGCACACAACACATAAAAACCAACACTAAATAATCAATAAAAGATGCACATTTAAACATATAACACAATTCACTAGACAACTAGTATGCATAACACTAAGTAGAATTTGAAATAGAAGTAACTTGTTGTGACTTATCTCTATCGAACGATCTAAGTAATAATTCAATGGGTACCATCTCTAAATTTCTTATAGCCTCCTGATTATAAGTGTGGTTCACTACACACCCATAAACAAGACTCTAGGAGACACGACCTATGGACTATGTCGGACATGAATGCTGTGATACAATTTTTTCGTGCCCCATCTAGCGGAGGCACTATAAAGACCAGTTCTTCACTTGACCGAGCGAATAAACCAACACATAAAGGAAATTAAACGTTAAGGGATGACAAGGATGCCACAATAATGTGTTAGAAAAAAAAAACTAGATTTGCAATGTCATAATATATATATATAATATATATATATATATATTATATATATATATATATATATATATATATATACACACGAAAATGCATGATACACCCATCATAATTATAGAAATGGTGGTAACTTCCGGCAGCAACCTACATCATATTCTCCAACTTGTGATCATTTGTGTCTCATACGTATAAATATATGCAATATGGTCATTCCTTTCGACTATAGCACGGAAGTAGAATGCATATAATTAAATTTCTTGGATTTATAAGGCATATAGGTTACCATAATCTTTTTGTCATTCTTGGCCCGGTTAAACATATATTCTTATAATCGCATATTAACTTTCACATAGCATGTAAAGGCCGCATAAAACCTCATATACTTTTAGAACAGACCTAAATACCTAACTTTATTTTGGAAAAAGATTCCTTAAATATAACGATATACAAATGGAACTCAATGTACTGCAAGAATCTATTCATGAACAAATTTAACTTCGGTACAACCAGCAAGATTAAAGAGTCGTAATGGATTCAAAGCTCTTTAAATCGACTTCAAGTAAAAAAAAAATATTATGTCATCTACAACTTAAAAGAAGACTAATAAAAATATCCATACCTATGTATAGAACAATTATTCCTATACTCCACACTTAGGATAAACGGATAGAATGTTTTTATTGTGGTGGAGGTGTGAATATATTATATATATCTATAGATATATATATATATATATATATATATATATATATACTATATTATATATATATATATATCTAAAGATGCAAATTCCTTTTATTTAATTTAAGAAAAATGTATCTGCTTAAGTTAATGAAAATTTAAGATTTTGAAAAGTGATGTTCAAAAAGCATACATAAGTATAATAAATTTTTTGTTAAAAAATTCTCTGCACCCACGTAAGGTGAGTGGTATCATCACCATATTCTACCTTATCTAGAAAAGTTTGTATAGAGTCTATCATGCACATATAATTTGGTATTGCGCAAGTTTGTGATTATATATTTAATTTTTTTAAAAAAATATAATCAAATCCATAACAAAAATATTTTGTATAAAACTTATTAATAATAAATAAATAAATGATAATAATAATAATAATAATAATAATTATATAATTTCTTGAAATAACAAGACTTATTATCTCCATTAAAATAGTAATAAATTTATAGAATTCTGAAAAAAAAAAACTATATATGCTAAAATTTTCCTTATATAATTAAAATATATTAGAAAAAAGAATAATACTTTCGGATTTTGATTAAAATACAATATTCTCGTGTGGTACAACAGTAAAACTCTTAAATTTAGACTTTTAAGATTATATATATGAAAAGAATGATAATCATATAAATATGTTGGGGTTACATAAAAAAATTTCATAAATGTTCAAAGATCTAAACAAGGAAAAGGGATCTACATAATCATCTCATCATGACTGTTGTCATCAGTGTTCTTGGGAGCCGAAGTGGTTGGTCGATGATCTAGGTTCATCACTTGTTCTTTTATTTGGTGGATGGTCTTTCTCATTCTTCTTGTTCAGCTAATGTTCTCAGCTCCGACTCTTCCAGTCCAGATATATGTTGTGCTATTTGAGCCGACATAGAAGCAATTAGAACACCGTCAAAAGCCTCGACTTGACGTGATGATCCAATAGCTTCTATGCTAAACTAGATTCATGTTACATCGTTCAGAGACCCTATAACATAGAATCTACTCTTCTGTGGCCCCTAAGCACTTTTTCTTTCCGAATATGGGTGGACAATAAGGTGTTAATTGGATCGAACTATCTAGACTCTCAGTGACGTACAGGTGAAAATCTTTCTTCATATTAAATACACAAATTGACATCAATGTATATCCATATCACAATTATATTCACAATTAATATATAATATAAAATAACTTATAAAACTTCGTTTGGCTCTTTCCTCCACCCATACAGCTGGTTCGACTCATTTTCTTTCTTCTTGACACGAGTCTTCATGAAACCCTCCCGTTCAATAAAAGTTCTTAAAATTATTATTGCTATAAATTAAAGCTAAAATTTATAACAATGTATATGAATCAACTAATTATTTATTTAAAAGTTTGAATCAGAACATACCCTATCTCTTGCAATTTTTAATCGGACTTTGCATCTCCGGTGTATGATGAGCCACACTTAATAGTGTCTCTTACTTTTTAAGGTTGTTCTAACATTTCCTTAAACTCTATGAGTTCCAATAAAAACCCAATTCTTCAAAGACATAAGGAAACATGCAATTCAAACGTTTAGCACTAGCCCAAACTTTCTTTAGGCATCTACACAGCCTGGTGGATGCCTTCTTCTCAAATGTCGTCGCTGGTCAAGGTGACATAATTGTGTCTCGACTCCCAAGTATACACAGTAAGAAAAATTGAATAATGTAAATTAGATCGATTGTTTAGAAAAATCTATGAGTACTAAACTTAACCAAAAATAAATACCTTAAAGTTATTAAACATCGTCGGATATATATTGTTTGAAATCTTGCTCAAAGA
This sequence comes from Solanum peruvianum, assembly GCA_027705065.1. Taxonomy (NCBI): domain Eukaryota; kingdom Viridiplantae; phylum Streptophyta; class Magnoliopsida; order Solanales; family Solanaceae; genus Solanum; species Solanum peruvianum. The sequence continues at coordinate 35,849,979 of JAKWJD010001758.1, forward strand.
GTGGTAGGGTCTGTGTATAGAGAGTCTTCTAATACAATTTTTAAAGCCTGGGCAACATCCTTTGATGGATGCCACCTGCAAAGCGGATAACTAATATGGCAGGCCATGAATAATATATTAAGGTATGAGATATATATAATATGAACTAACAAATACATAACAGAACAAAATTATGATGATCCATCTAACTCAATTATTACACTACCAATTCTTTCGTTGTTGCCAGAAGCTAGAGCAGGCATATCATCATCTCGTGTAGCACTAAGTCTAGAAGTACATGAGGGTGATACATCATGCAGCATGCTGATTCAATGAAGGCGTACCGGTCATAGCATATGAATGCTCCTTACTAGAATCTCCAATCCTAATGGTAGATAGCTGAGGATATGTAACAATGGGAGTTGGAATACCTGCGGTAAGGGTCGTGCTTGATGATAGCCTGTAAAGGTAGGACCTGATAGAGTCATGATGGTAATTCATTTGATGTATAGAAACCACCAAATGGTGGAATTTAATAATACAATATTTTTTAGGATCAACCATACTAAAAAAATAACAAATAAATGAATATCATGGCTGATGTGCTCTAGCGCTGAACTAATAGATCCTGTAATATTCTCAAGATCTATAGTTCTCCAAGACTTTTCTTTTTAGTGAGATTAGTCGGACTAACTCCAAGATTCTCGGGCTGTTTATCTTTGTCACCACTCATTACATCTGAATACAAATTTAGATGAATACGATATATAAAAATAAAAAATAAAATAAAATTATCAAAGTACACTATCATACATAATACTAGCTAGCTTTCATTCTACACTATTCCTCTTCGCTTGCTTCAATTCCATCATTCTCCCATTCATCCTCCTCAATTATTTCATTTTCATTATCATCTGGTTGTTCATCATCAAATAATATATATTTCTCATTCTTGAATATTATTTCCAGAACATTTAGTATCTCATCATCATGTACTTCTTCTAATATGTGTTGAGGATGTTTTAATTTTGTGTTCAATTAAATATGAAATTATTATTGAACTATTTCAACATGATACTGATACCCCACATCTAAGACATTCCCAATTCCAATTCATGCAGCCACAAACTTACTATACGAGCCAGACCAACGTGATTTGCACCCACACTAACAATCTGGTGCGAGAACCACTACAAAAACTCGAACAAAATAAGCTAAAAAAGATAACTAAGAATTATAGTTACGGAAAAAAGTTAAATGAACTATGTTAAATGTTTCCCTAAACATTAACAAATATTCAAAAGAACTAACTAAACAAATGCGGAAGGAAACAACCTAAAATATGAAAGTTAGTGTATCAAAAATCTAAAAAAATGATCCATGTATCTAAAAAGAAGGTATACAATCCTCAACAAATGAACTAACCATAATAAATGTCTATGTTTGGAAACGGTGGACGAAGACAAAAGAAAATTTCATGGCAGCCGGGTCGAATTTTTCTCACCCTTGATTTCGAAGTAACTATAACTGATCATTTAGGCTAGGTCCTTCTATAGTTGCGTGAGGATGCCGTGTACTAAAAAAAAGAGCAAGTACATTATTAGTACAAAAATACTATGTATTGGTAGGATCATGCTCCTATCTAACTAGTGCAGCACTAAAAAGGAAAACAACATTATAATCACATGCATTTATATAAACATACAAAACATTATCAACATGAAGAATATTTTGCCGGAAAGTTGCAATCAAATACAAAATTATGCCAGAACGGTGTTATCCAATCCAAGTTAGTTATGCTAGAACATGGAAATTTGATCCCATCGACACACCACAATAAGAAACACAGTACATCATCAAGATCATACATTTAAGTCATTATCTATTGTCAATGCTATTTGGTCTATCTATTTTACAACAAGTGTGATCAATATTGCAACATTCATACATACACAAGTGTCATAATGAAGTAAGAACAATCATACATCACACAATATAGAATTACAACCATCACCTACCTCGAAAAAATAGGAAACCTTAAGAAAGTTGATCCTTCACTTTTAGATTCGTTCCACTTGTTCTTGGTCTAAAAAATCACAATAACACGAGAATCAATAAAAAATCCCTAATATCTCGATGTAAAATAATTGTAAAGCCTATATCAAACCTATGATCCCAACTAATCCATTTAGGTTTGTCACCATCATAAAATCCATAATAATACCGTTACCATCATTATTCACCCATTATATTATGCTTTATGGATCAAAAATAGATTGGACGAGTGAAAAGGTAACTTTACCGTCAATAATGGTGAAAAGCTAGTAGAGGTCACTTGGAATTCTTTCCTTATCTCTATAAGAAATAAAGTTCCAAATAAAATTGTTTAGGGTTTTATCCACGACATTAAATCTCATAAGGCCTTCCACAAGGTCTCTTACCCCGCTATAGCTCCGGTGGTAGAGAGACCCACTTACCTGCCAAAGCAGCACTTTCGTACAAGTAAGCTATTCATCTTGCACCTACAATTTTAAGTCTCGTAATACCCGCCAAAGTACCCCCTATAACATTGTAGATCCCCACCGGATCATTGAAATACCCGCCAAAGTGGCACAAACTAAACCAGAGAGTTATTTCAAAGAATTCCAAAGACCTTAACACAACACTTATAACCCACATTGCTCTCAAAATACCCTTTACCGTATGTTTGATTAAGAGAGTTCTACCCACCCAAATTCAAATCTGTAAAGTCATACAAATTTATTAATGAGTTATGTAACACCTCATGCAATAAAAAAAATTTATTGACCCGATTGCTACAATATTTCACTACACTTTGGTGACTCCAATTTTCTCGAAATCTGGACAAGATTGGAAATATCCACATACTACAAAAAAAATTTTTACTGTCTCCAATTTTTCAACATTGGCATTTCAGTAATGACGAGAACACGTCGTTACAATAGGTACCAATTTACCTATCACTTGTACCCGAGTGACAAAACATAGGAAACTAGGCTAAGGAAAGAATGACGTAATAACTGGTTGAACGGACAAAGATGGATACTGTTCTCCTATGTACTTCTTGGTTTACCAAGTAGCTTCCTCTATTGGAAGATACATTGATTGAACTTTCACGGACTTAATCTCCTTGGTCCTCAACTTGCGCACATCATGATCAAAAATAGAAATTGATTCCTCCTTGTATTGGTGGTCTTTGTCTTGCCTAATTAAGTCCCACTTAATTATATAATCTCTGTCACCATGATATATCTTCAACATTAACACATGAAATACCTGATGAACACCAGATATATTGGGGGCTAGAGCCAATTTATACGCCACCAACCTTAAAATTAAAGAGCATCAAAGGGACAAACAAATTGTAGACTTAACTTACCATTTTTACCAGGAAAGTGGAGAGCGCTCATCCGATAGGGGTTAATGTTAGAATACCATGTACATATCTCATGGTCTATTTAGTTTAATGATAACTCCCCACAAATTAATGAATGAACTAAGTCTCCTAAAAGTGTACTACTTAGGGTAAGTTGTGGTATGGGATGCTATTTATCCATTACACAAGTAGACATTCCAAAAGGGGAGTGTTGGTGTTTTTTATATGAAGTGAATGAATGAATTATCACGTGTTATTAATGAAGTTATATGACTTAAGGTATAATCTAAAGAAATCATGTTAAAATGATGACATGTATAATGAAATTTATGAATAGTCAATGTGGTGAACCTAAACTCATGGAGTCCTCAAGGAGAACAAAGTAGGAGTAGTAGAATGGGATCTATTCTCAGATTGCACATTGTATAACTTTTAATTCTACTTGGGGAAGGAAACTTATATGAAGTTCTTAACACATGAATGTTCTTCTAGTGTCTAGTTATAGATAGTGGATTTGTTTTCCGTGCGAGGTAAGCCTATGGTTGGTAGTCCTAAGCGTCACTTGGGTTTGCATTAAAGGTTTTGTATGGGAGGTTCCTTCATGTATTAACTTAGTGAATCCTACCATAATTTCATTAGGGAAACTTCAAAGGAAGTGAGTTCGTTGTGTTTGTATGAATGTGGTCACTGTTGTGTCATTGTGTTCATTGTAAAGTCACTTGGGTTTTTTGTAAAATTATGTTTTGGTTCTACAATCATGGGAGTTCTAATTTATGTGATAAAATGATTATTCTTATACTATTTTAATTCCATATTCATGAAAGTTGTATTTAAAAAAAATGTCCCTTTTTGAATGTTTTTGCATATGCCATACTTAGTAAATTCTTTGTACTAATCCCCTACTTTTCTATACTCTATAGGTACAGCTTGGCGGCAATAAGAAGTATTGAAGGAAAAGCTTTGATATGGACTCTCTTAAGACTCGGTATGTCCTTATATATTCAAGGACATAGTCTATGTATCATAGTTTCTATCACGAAGACTTATTATGTATTGTCTTTCAATGTAAAGGGTTGTGTCCCTAAAATATTTAGGTTGTGTCTTTAAGATGGCTTTTTAAGTAGAGACTACTTTTTAGTATTTGTGAAATATATTCTTTTATTATTATAAATATCATGAAAAGTTTTAATTCTAAGCTACTTTTCATGTACTATGCAATGAATGATAACTAGTAGGGTAGTACAAGACCCCCGAAGGGTCAAGTAAGCAATTGTCCGACCTAAGGGTTACTCTATCTTCTAGGGGTACTTTCGGGTCGGGAAATTTTTGTACCATAGCATATGTTTATGGGAAATAATTTAGGGTTTAAAGTCTCATTATCTTTGTCGAGTAGAGTCTTGTTGATAAATGTGAGTTGCGACACAACCATGGGTGATAGTCTATAAGTCGATAAATTTTTACTTTGTTCATTACTCTTGTATAGTACCATAAAACTTAACTTCATAAGGTATTTCTCTTCTTTTCCCTTGTCTGGTGGTCTAGTAGATGTGATTTCTTGGAAGGGGAGATGATTCTACATTTTAGGGAGAGAAATGTGAGTTTTGATGCTTATAATGGTTTTGTTGCTGGAACAGTAGTTTTGAAGGTGAGTTGCGAGGATTGTCAGGTGATGCCATTTATGGATATGTGTGATTATGAGTTTGGAAGTTTTGTGATGTTAAATGCATGGTGTTGTAGATCTAAACATGTTAACAGTTAAAATGGTTGAATGAAGTCCTTTTCGAAGGAAAATGAGTTATCTTGTTCTTATGTAAAATAATAGTAGAAGAACTAAGGTGTAAATTTGAGAAGTGTTGAAAGAATGTGGTAAAAGTGTGAGAAGGAAGGGATTTTATTAAATGAGTTTGAGTTATGAGGTGCCTATGAAGTTAAATGAGGTGTTTCTTAAGGTGTTGTCATAGATTGAATCCTAAGAGAAGGGTGTTATGCTTGACTTGTAAGGTTGATGTTTAGTCTTGATGTGCATGGGTTAAGGGATTATAAGTTCCTATATTGTGAGAGGCATAGTGGTACTTTGAAATATGGGACGTTGACAATGGCTTTACCCTATGTGGGGGAAAATGAGTTGAGTAGAAAGTAGTTGATATCCTTATCTTTTCTTCTATTCTTATTAAAATATTAGACCTAAATCCTTGGTAGTTTAATAATGATTAAGACTCTTTCATAGTAGTATGAGTTGCATTTCTCCTTATATTATGAGTGATTTTGATGGTATAATGTTTTGCATGCTATTGATGATATCATGATTACATTATGAAATTGGTGGTTAACCTATTCTCATGTGAAGGTATAGCTAATGATATTGCTTAATTGTTTCAAAGTTGTTTTGTCATGTTATAATGTGAGTTAGTATCATTTTTCTCTCATGTTTCATGCTTTTCTGTTAATGTTGCTTGAAATATGAATTAATGAATTTTTAGCATATTTCACTTCTAAGGTTTTTATATTCACTGTAAAGAAGTTCAAAGTTTGACAAATAACATATTTTCATGAGTAATGGTTTGAATGTGTATAGAAATGTTGGACATGAGTATTTCTAATGTTGGAGAAGGTATTTCCTCCATGAACATGTGCACTTTGGGAGCTAATGACAGGGAACATGTAATGGGGAGCTAGTGACAGGGAACATGTAATGGGGAACAATCCTAAGATCATTGGGAGCTAGTGACAGAGAACATTTAATGGGGAACAATCCTAGTTTTGAAATAGAATTATCTGAGTCTTAAGGGTATCTAAAAAAGGGACCAAAAGTACGAAAACCCATACTTTTTATTTATTTCAAACCTTGAATTTCTGCCCAAAACATTTTCCAAAACTCACGTCTAAATCCCCTCAACTTGAACACCAAATCGACGGAATAATCCTCCTTTTTGCCTAACGTTTTTAATTAGCTTATTTTTCTTAAATTTTCGTGTAATTTCTTCAAGTGTGAAGAACATTAATAATTTTTCTGCTTTAGTATTTTTTATTGGCAGAGAAATATGATAAACAAGAGAGAATGATCTTCAAAGTGAGGTATAGACGTGACAGAGTGAACGTGCAAGGTAATTTAGCGTTAGGTATGGACTTAGTCAAAATTGGATTCTTTCAACTCTAAAAAAATTTGGTTTTCCTTTTAACTAAATAACCTAAAAAATATTAATTCATTGAGATATTTTACCAATTTAAATCACTGCATCCACCTAGGTTCGAACCCGGATGGAGCAAGAGTTCACTCAAAGGCCAATTTTCGGCCCTCTCTCTCCAAAATGCCCCTATACTTATTAATTAAATAATTAATTACATATTTATGGTAAATAAGATACAACCCTTTGTCTAAAAAAGACTATTTTACCCCTAGACCCTCCAACTTATGATTTTCCCTTTTAAGTCCGGTAATGACTGATGCGAGTAAATCTTCATATTCGGGAGCCCTATATGGATTGACCAAACCTTTCCTAGATTAAATAACTCCCTTAGTTAGTTCGCTTTGCTGTCGCAAGGGTTAAGAGGTATGTTTCTACGCGCATCAATCCGTGTGAACCCGTTTTAATCGTAGGCATTCTAGACATATTAGGCATTACTTAGCATATCACTTTTTTTTTTAGGATTTTTACATCCATGCAACTGGGTGTAAACTACTCGATATTGTAAAAGGGCACAAGTTTAGGTTGAAAAATAAGGAAGCAACTTTCAGCATCTATTGGCCCATGAAACAGAGTGATGAGGTCAAAAAGGTAAGTGCTATATACTACAAAGTTGAGAGTACATCAGAGGTGAGAATTCAAGAGCGACTAGGTTTTGAGGCACTAGTAGCGTTCATCATGATTATTGACGGTAATGGTATTGAAAAATATGATGCTCTGGCGGCTTCACTTGAACAGAACAATTTTTGCTCATAGCACAAGAAATTGGAGTTGGATATGAAGCATCACGAGTCTCTACTTGCTAGATCATGTACTGTGGAGTCTCCAAAACTAGCTCTTAAGTCCCTACAACCTCATTTAAGGTATGTGTTCTAAGGTAGAGATGACACTTTGCCGGTGATAAATGCAGTAGAGGTTAATGGGCAACAAGTAGATTTCTTAGTGGCGCTGTTGAAGAGAATCAAGTGAGCTATACGTTGGACTATTGGAAATATTATCTGGGTCCGTCGCAGTATTTGTTCAACAAAATACAACTCATGCCAGATCACATTCCTATTATTGAACACCAAAGAAGGATGAATTCACCTATATAAGAAGTAGTGAAAAAAGAATATCATCAAGTGGTTGGATGCTAGTATCATTTGTCCTACATTAGACATATTTAGTGTGTGCCAAAAATGGGTGGGATGACAATGGTACCTAATGAATGGAATGAGCTTGTTCTGATGTGGCCATTGACCGATTGGAGAGTTTGCATGGACTAGTAGAAGTTGAATGCCTAGACTGAGAAGGACCATTTCACCATGACCTTCATAGATTAGATGTTAGACGAATTTGCACAGAAGGTTTGGGTTTGCTTTCTAAATGGCTATTCAGGCTAGAATCAGATCTCTGTCACTCGAGAAGATGAAACAAAGACCACGTTATTTTGTCCATATGGGACCTTTTCATTCAAAAGGATGTTGTATGGGTTATGTAATGCACCAGCTACCTTCCAACAATGTATGATGTCGATATTTTCTGATATTGTTGACTACACTATTAAGATGTTCATGTATGATTTTTCTGTGGTTCGCTACCCCTTTAGTCGGTGCTTGATTAATTTGGATGAGGTTTTCAAGAGATGCGAGGAATATAATTTGGTGCTAAAATTGGGAGAAATGTTACTTTATTATGAAAGAAGGTGTCACATAGAAGTTTACCCCATTGACGTAACCGGCGCCGTCGTCCCCTTTGAGGACTAAGACTAGCCTCTTAGTCTTAAATCATTACATTCACAGGTCAAAAATATGGAAAAAAGTTAAAACTTTTCAATACATATGCTTGGAGATTTACATAGAACTCTACATACATATAATATATATTTCTATCGAGTATATATAGACCCTTCGTACAGGAAGGTTACACACCCTTCTACTTTTATTGCACATACATTAATAAAAGATAGAAAATAGTCTCAACGATTGACTCATTTCATACCATCTAAAAGAGCATAGGAATTTTTGCATAGTCGTACATTAATGTAAAGAAGCCACATGTAGGTTTATTCAAATCATACTTAAAGGAAAGTAGAGTGAACTTAAGAATCTTAGGAAACAAAGCATCTCCATAAGCAAGATATTGGCATCGCCCTCGAAATGTGAGGACCTACCCACTTGAACGATACAGAGTATCCAAGGTTTCTTCAAGTCATCTCAAATGAGCCTTTAACGACCGAGACCTAAAATTTTTGGGAAATGAGATGAAAATGGGGTTAGTATGCCAGTTGTACTATGTATGAGGACATATGCACATATAACACCAAAATATGCCAAAAAGCACAATTCGTTTAAACCATGCTATTTTCCCCTTTAAATGTCTTATGCATAATCAAGTAAGTCATACCAAGTAACCAAACAACTCAAACAAGTAATATGCATATCATTATACTTGAATCCATAATCTACTAAAACCGAATCTTTAAGGAATAACATAACAACAATGAATAGAAATTATTCATATAATAATAAGCAAGATAATTACTCACGATTCCTCATCAAGATCACAAGACAAATAACCAAGTAAAGCCCATAACTTTACTCAATCAAGTAGTTCCAACAAGAAAACACAACCAATGTCCAACTTTAATAACATAATCCAAATACATGTTCATAAGAATAATCATCATCGCATAGTATCATTTATGTTGTAGCATCATCATATTATCATAATATAAATCATTATCCTATTCATACATAATATCAAATTCCTAAATCTTCCATCAAGGCAAACTAGTGGAAGGCATAGGAAGAGCCCCATACAACTACCTAGGCTAAGTCCAACATCTCAAGTCACTGTAGTTACTTCATTGCTTCATTTAGTTTAGCGAACTCTTTCATTAACTGATAAACAAATATTAAGACGATGGAAGGTGGTCTACCGGTAATCAATACACATTCTCAAGGACCCATCCTTCTTCTTTACAAACAACATTGGAGCACCCCACGGAGAAATTCTAGGCCTTATAAAACTCTTATCTAGTTAATCTTTGAGTTGAGTATTCAACTCCTTTAATTCCTTCGGAGCCATTTGATAAGAAGGAATTGAAAATGGGATTTATTTCTGATAGAAAATCGATACTAAAATCAATTTGCCATTCGAGAGGAATACCGAGAAGGTCATTAGAAACGACCTCCGGAAATCTCACTACGGGGACCTACTCAATTGGAGGAGTTTCAGAGTCTAAATCTTGGCCTCTTACATTATGATATAGAGAACCTTTACAGATCATTTTACATGATTTTATACAAGACATAATACAACCTCTAGGAATAGAATTTTCCCCCTTTCACTCAACAACAGGTTCATTTGGAAAGTTAAACCTCACTACTTTTGTCCTACAGTCAATAAGGGCAAAACATTCATGCAATCAAGCCATACCCAATATAATATCAAAATCTAGCATATCAAGTTCTACTAGATCAACATGATAAACTCTATTGGGCAATATTATAGTACAATTCCTATACACCTTTTTTGAAACAACCAACTCATCCATCGGTGTAGACACTATAAAAGGTTCATGCAAAATATCAGGAAAAAATAAACTTTTTAGCTACAAGAGGTGTAACAAATGAAAAGGTAGCAACCAAATCAAGTAAAGCGTATACATCAATAGTAATTACTTCAAGCATACAAGTCACAACGTCTGGAGAAGTCTCTTGCTAACCCCTAGAACGGAGAGAATCGAAGTGGTTCTTCTTAGGTGCATCACTAGAACCACTTTCTTGAGATTAATGTACCTTCTCTTGACACTTCAAATTCGGACAATCTTTTAACTAGTTACCACTCTTGCCACAACCAAAGAAACTTACCATTCCTACCAAGCACTCACGAAGATGACCCTTCGTACACTTGGCACATCTAGGCTTCTCATTTGGTGAGTTCCCACTCCTTCCCTTTTGGCCCCTAGGCTTTTGAACTTTATCATCAAGAGCCTTAGTAAATTTTGATGGAACTTGGCTAGAAAATCATTTCTTGAATCTATGCTTGTCTTGGATCTCAAGCCTATTATTTATAGTACCACCCTCATTTGATCATGACCTCTTAGCATCTCTACTCTTTTTCTTATCCCTTGCCTCCTCAACCCTTCTATCATGTACCATAAGGTATAAAGGTTCATATTATCATGTAGCATGGCCGAATGACACTCCTCTTGTAAGTCCTCTAACCCCCCCATCAGAAAGAGGATCATTTGATCAGTAGGATCGGAAATAAAAGAAAGAGCATATTTGGACAATTTTGATGAGTTCCAAGAATAAACTCTCCTTCATCCATTGCAAAGGTTGATGAACTCCACCAATTTTTCCTCCCTTGTATTCCTAGGAAATAATCGATCTAAAAAAACTCTTCTTAAAATCTCCCAAGTGAACGGACCACCCCTCAATGTCCTATTATCCCTCAAATTTAAAAAACATGCGTGAACAACGTCCTTAAGTTTATAGGTGGCCACTCGGCCTTCTCACTTGTGGACAATTGCATAGCGAAAAGTATTTTAGAAACTTCATCGAGGAATTCTTGGAGGTATTCTTGATCATTAGACTCTTATAGGGTAGGAGGGTTCATTCGAGTGAAGTCCCTAAAACGGGAAATCATAGAAGTGACTTGTTAATGAGCACAGGGTACAACCTCCCAGTTGGCTTGGGTCATCATAGTTTATGCTTGAAAAGTTGCGTCTTGAGCCAATTGGATGAGGTCATCCCTTATATCTCCATCTATCAAGGGTGAAGGATTGACCAGAGCTTGTTCCATATTATCATCCTCTTCAAGTGGAGGAACATTCTATCCACAGAGAGGATCTCTCGCGCATTGGAAATTTACTCTTTATGTGTTTATGCCGTATTCCTCGGAGTGTTCATTTTTCCTATAAGCACAACAATAGAATTAGATGGAAAATCACAAAGAAGTATACTCTAACGGCATAATATAGTTTTTCCAAGAAAGAGAGTGATTCCTAAGCATCACATTGATTCCTATTCTTAAGTGTGGCGCTCATCACAATTATTAATACAAACCTTCATAGACGTGGTATAGAGAGAGACATAACTCAACGATAATCAACCTCATTCTTTGATACAAAGTTTGTCACATCCTTTCTTTCCCACTAGATGTAACCGACGTTGTCGTCTCCTTTGAGGTCTAAGACTAGCCTCTTAGTCTTACATCATTGCATTCATACGTTAAAAATGCAGAAAAAATTAAAAATTTCATTACATCCACTTTGAGGTTTACATAGTCATATACATACACATAATATATATTCGTAACCTTGTACTTTTATTGCCCATAAGATAAAAAATATACAAAATAGTGTTGAAGATTTTCTCATCTCATACCATCGAAACGATCATAGTAATTTGGGCATAGCCCTACATAAATATAAAGAAGCCACATATAGGCTTATATAAATTGTACTCAAATAAAAGTAGAATGAGCATAAGAGTCTTAGAAAAACAAAGAAATTCAATAAGCAAGATATTTGCATCGCCCTCAGAAAGTGAGGACCTACCCACTTGGATGATACAAAATACCTATGAATCCTTCAAGTAGTCTCGAATTAAGCTTCAAGGAATGGAACCTAAAATATTTGGGAAATAGGAAGAAAATGGGGTTAGTACGCCACTTGTACTATGTATGAGACCATATGCGCATATAAGAGAAAATATGCCAAAAAGGAACATTTAGTTAAATCCATGCTATTTTACCCTTTAAAAGTCTTATGCATATTCAAATAATTCACACCAAGTAACAAAACATGCCTACTAACTCAAAAAAGTAATATGCATATCATTATACTTGAACCCATAATCTAATAAAACCCTATCATTAAGAAATAACACCACAAGTATGAATAAGAGTTACCCATATCATAATAAGTAAGAGAATTACTCATGAATACTCATCAAGTCAACAAGTTCAATGACCAAGTAAAGCCCGATAACCTTACTCAATCAAGTAGTCCCAACAAAAAAACAAAACAAATGTCAAACTTTAATAACATATTCAAAATAGATGTTTATAATAATAATGATCATCAAATAATACCATTTATATTGTAGCATGATCATATTATCGTCATATACATCATTATCCTATACGTAAAATATATAAACTTCCTAAAGCTCCCATTGACGAAAATTAGTGCAAGGCAAAGGTAGACACTTATATCCCTACCTAGGCTAAGCCCACCCTCCGAAGTCACCTTATTTAGTTTATATTTCATTGCTTTATTTTAGTTTTGGGAACTCTTTCCATTACCGACATAGACCACAAGATCAATGTGTGGAATCCGATATTGTGAAACCTTACATCGATGGTAAGTGGTCTATCGGCCAAAGTAAAATAAAACATAAATATATCTTTCTCGGTTGATGTACTAGCTAGTCTTCCAATGGGGGAAGCATAGTTCAATAACTAAGAGATAATATATTATCTCTTCATACCACTTGGTAATTTGGGGCCTCCTCTTATGGGAATCTATTGGTTGAGTACTCCTCTTTGGGAAGTCAACATCTCATGTCGAACTATAAGGTAAATCTTCCTCTTTTGGAAGTCATCACCTCCATTTGTCAAGTTCACTCGGTGCTAAGATAAGTCGCTTTATCGAAATGTTTTTAAGTATTTATTACCAATCATAACATAGTTTAGGTCATCAGTTGTATCCCTTGTATAATAATCATCATCATCACTCAATAATAATTGCATGAGTATAGACCTTTCATCACAATTTATATAAGTGAGGTAAACAAATTAGCATTTCCCATCATAATAATGCACATTTATAGTAATCAACATCATACAAACCTATCAAACCTAACACAAATATTAATCAAATATAATATCATGACTGAACAACAATTAATCACAATTGGAAGTAATGATAGAGATCATAAGACTTGCCAAGTTTCCTTCATAATTTATAGTCAAGGTCTTACCATCAAATCTTTATGTAATCAAATTAGGTCACAAGATAATCATAATTCAGTGTTCATATAATAACAAGTCTACAAGAGTCACTACACCACAATTCAATACTGACTCAAAGCTTAAGACAAGATACTTAGATCAATTCTCACAACCTAGATCACTTCTCAAGAACTAGTATGAAAGACTAAAAATAATCCTAATTTGTTCATGATTATTGTAACAACATTATCTAATAGTTATTTTACCAACAATTATATCAGTTGACTAAATCCCAACCTAATTCACATCAAGATCAAACCTATGGTTAAAGGTTAACGATCATGTACATCTATTTAGATAAAACCATCACAAATTATCATAATCAAGTTAGAATACATGTTAATCTATTAATTATATCCTAAATAAACCACAAACAACTCAGTTCGCAACATCAAATTCGTAATTGAATGAAACCAATTTAAAAATTCAACTTTTAGAAATACTTTGAAGGAGCCTTTGAGAAAAGAAGTCTTAAAGGTGAATTAGATAACATAATATGACATTTCATGAAGATTTGTGGTGAAATAGTCCGTTTCAAGCCCCCAAAACCTACCCCTAGTTTTTCATTAATGGTTTCTTCCAAAAGAAAGTGAAAGAAGAGAGAAAGAAGAGAGAAAGAAGGGTTGGGGGTCTTTTTATTGGGTCTTAATTAACTTAATTTGATTCACCTAAACCTATAATGTATTACGTAAATCTATAAATAATTAAATAAAACTAACTCAATATGTGCAGGAAATTCGACCCTCATAGACGAGACCTCGATCGACGGTCGATCTATGAGTCATTTGTCACTGTGCCCTTCTGTGCTGCTCATCAGTCGTTCTTGTAAAATATTATACATTCATCAACAAAAGTTCTATGTGTTGGTAAACGATTGGAAATGAATCCCCGTCGATCCACACAAGGAACGTCGACTGTGTCTCGTGGATACACACTGCCTACGTAGTGTTTAGACCGACGTGCATGGGTCCTCCTCAAGGGCCCGTCCTTTGTCCTTAGAGCTTCCTATCCTGATGTTTTGACCACTGTTAAACTTAAATACATATTATACATCCAGACACCTATTTTCATGAATTTGAATTATTAAATGCTACTCAATTAGGTTAAGGCACGCTAGTACGTCCTTGAACCAAATCTCCAATCTTTATGGAGATTCTTGGACGTTCTAATTTCTAAACCTCCTAAATGATTAATATTCATTATTATAATCCTAACAACAAAGCCTAGACGTCAATACACTTATGTAAGGCTATAAGAAAAGTCCTGTATATTCAAATATTACAGAAGGCATAGTGTTGAGCAATTACATTTCAGAGAAGCGGATAGAGGTTGATCAAGACAAAGTGGAGGTGATAGAGATGATTACTCCAACCATCTCTGTCAAGGGTGTGAAAAGTTTTCTTTGGCATGCTTATTTTTATCACATCCTTATTAAGTATTTTACAAAAATTTCACATCCTTTGTGCAAACTTCTCAAAAAGGAATGTAGTTTGATGAATCCATTCCGAAAGCATTTAGAGAATTGAAAGAGAAGTTGGTGTCTCTGCCCATTGTTATTTCACGAGATTGTAGTGAGACATTTGAGGTGATGTGTGATGCGAATGATGTTGCACATGCTGTGGTATTGGGATAGAGAAGGGATAAAATGCTTCACCCCATTTACAATGTGAGTAAATCATAAAATGAAGCCCAAATGAACTACACTCAAAATAAACAAGAACTTCTATTCGTGGCATATGCATTTAAGAAATTTTGCACCTATTTTATTCGCATAGGGTAATAGTGGATATCGACCATTCTTCATTAAGGTATTTGGTTGAAAAGAAGGACTCAAAGACAATGTTTATCAGATTGGTATTGTTGTTGTAAGAGTTTGATTTTGAGGTGAAAGATACAAAGGGGAGTGAAAATCAATCAGCAGACCACTTGTCTAGATTTGAGGATGAAGCTACGCATAAATTTGGGGGAAAGGATGAAATTAATTATGTGTTCCCTGATGAGCATGCATTAAGTACTTTGCAGGATCTGATCCCTTGGTTTATAGACTTTGCAAACTATCTGGCAAGCAATTTGGATACGGAATATTTGACTTTCCACAAAAGGAAAAAGTTCATGAATGATATAAAAAATTTATTTTGTGATGATGCTTACTTATATCGGAGTTGTGGTGATGGGATTATTTGTAATTATGTACCTGTTATTGAGATATTGAGTATCCTTGAGGTGTGAGACTCCTCGACTATTGGTGGGAACCATAATTGTATTCAAAACACACATAAGTTTTTGCAGTGTCGGTACTGTTGGCCCACAATCCACCAAAATTCTCATGATTTCACAAAATCATGTTATCGATGCCAACGAGATGGAGGAATTTCAAAAAGGTAAGAGATGCCATTGAATCCCATGTTAGTGATTGAGCTATTTGATTTATGGGGCATTGAATTCATGAACCCTATTTTTGAGCTCTCATGGGATAAAGTACATTCTTGCGATGGTTGACTATGTTTCAAAATGGGTTGAAGCAATTCCGTTTCCCAACAATGAATGGAAGAGTGTCACTGCATTCCTAAGGAGGAACATCTTCTCTAGATTTGTTATAACAAGGGCAATCATTAGTGATGGAGGCTCACTCTTATGTAATAATTTGTTCAAAGGGTTGCTCTAAAAATATAGTGTTTTCCACAATATGCTTTCTCCATACCATCCACAGACTAGCGGGCAAGTTGAGGCATCAAACCAGGAGATCAAATAAATTCTAGAAAAAACTCGAAATGCTAACAGGACGTATTTGTAAAGGAGGCTATATGATTTTCTTTTGGCCTACCGCACTACATACAAGGCTCCATAGGTATATCCCATACCAAGTTGTATTTTGGAAGGATTATCACTTCCTGGTCGAGCTAGAGCACCAGGCAATGTGGACGATGAAGAGAGTAAATTTGGATTGTACCGGAGCTTTAGAATAATGACTAAGTGAGTTTAATGTGCTTGATGAGTTTCACCTAAAAGCATATGAAACTTCATCCATCTACAAAGAAAAGATAAAGAAGTATCACGACTAATGAATTGAAAGTGAAAATTTGCTATTGGTGATTTGGTGCTTCTAACCTACTCAAGGATGCGCTTATATGTAGGAAAACTAATGTCCAAATGGACAAGGCCATTTATTATCACCAAGGTGTTCCCATGTGTAGGGGTTGACCTTTAGAACAAGGAAGGCACAAAGTTCATAGTCAATGGACAAAAATCTACCTAGGGCATGCAGATAGTGTTCACGAAGCGGTTGAGTCCTACCATATTAATGATGTCTTAGTAATCAAGAGGCATGCTTTGTGCCATGATGTTAAATCAAGTATTGGGAGGCAACCCAAGGTGTACCCTCTAGCCAACAATAGATCTTATTTTTCATGTAAAAATAGTCGTTTTTTTGTTTAGGTAGAATTTTTTCATTATGTTGGGTATTAGTGTTTTCTAGAGTTTAGTGTAGTATTCAAGTCTAAAAACTGTCAAGAAAAATATAAAAAAAATCGTCTAATTGACATTACATGTGTATAATGAAAAGTAGAAATCTTTAGCAAATGCTCTGGTGAAGAGGTTCGTAGATACTAGGTTAGTCGAACCATTCTCTAAGTCCAAAAGTGATCGACGGTCCCGATGGACGGACCGTTGATCCATGCACGATTCATGGATATGGTTTCGTGGATCCAAGTCTTCTAGTGAACAGATCCGACCAAGATAGTTTTAGACAAAACCAAGTCTTTCAAATTCCTTCTTTTTTCAATTTTTTTTTTCAAATTCCCTTCCTTAACCGTTTCAACCAATCCAATTCTTTCCTAGTTCATTCCCCAATTAAACTACCCATCTCTCATAATCATCTGTCCCATCAATTTCCCCAAATCCTACACATCCTCTCCCCCAATTCTCTTCTTCATATCTCAAGATCTCGGATATTGAGTTAGGACGCGTAGGCCACTTCATCAGAGTTCATATAACCAAGATCACACAACTATACTACTCTACAATATTACATAGGTGCTTCAATTTCTCTAACTTTGAATTCTCGTTCATAGTTGAATATAGGTTTTCGGGAGTGGATCTTGACCTTGGGACTGAATTAAGTTAATTAGAATAATTAAAATCACGCAATTACTTCCATGGGGATGATAGACAGTGTTTGTATAGTGAATTTAACGATCTAAAATGTGGTGTGTCTCAATGTTCTTTAAAAATCTAACTTAGGGTTCCATGTTTTTAATCAATTGGGTTCGATAGTTGCACTAAATGGGAACTCTAGGAACGACGAACTAGTTTTTGACGTGTTAAAAAGAATGTTTAAATTTGATTGAGTAAAAGGCGTCAATGAAGAAACTCGAAAATTGAACTTCACAAAGTTCTTTAATATGTTAGAGGCTCACAATATGTCACCCCGTCTACATACCATTGATCGATCGATGGGACATTGATGAGATCCGTCTATTGCCACACCCAGAAATATTCCTAAGTATAAAAAACAGAGGTTGCCTATGGTCCATAGATAGATCGACGGGTTGTACTGCACATTTGTCGTTTCCATCAAAGAACGTGTTTTCAAACAATCCAAAAAAATTCTTAGTGTCAAACGACTGAAGTGGACTACTGTTTGTCGATTGATTGACGAGACATTCTACACATCTGTCGTTTCAATCGGAGATCTTGTTTTCAACCCATTCCAAAATTATTCTGAGTGTCAAATGACAAATGTGAACTATTATTCATCGATTGATTGACGGGTCGTCGATATGTCTCGTCAATCTTACTCTACAATATAGATTTTGCAGTTTTATTTTGCAATTTTATTTTTTTTCATTGTTTTAGATTTTTTATTTACAATTCTATGATACTAAAAACTCCCTGTCAAGTACGAATGGCTCCAAAAAAGATTAGTGTCTACTCAAAGAGGGGCAAATCTAAATCAATCTCTCCATCTCTTCGGTAGATAAATGATGTAACACTCCGGAGGTCTAAGACCTAATCTAGAGCCTCACATGTTGAAAAAATACTTTGAACATTTTGATAAGGCCTAAAATAATTGATAAAAATCATTTGGGAAGTTTTAGCATCAAAATGTTTACAAACGCCCATGACGTCCGGTGAATGGTTAAATAGAGGTTAGTGTTCCTTGGCTTTTTTCTTTGGGTTTTAAGTTTAACAATTGAAAGAAATTTGATAAAAAGGAGATAAACATATAGTATAATTTTAGGGTTGAAACGTTCGGGTACGACTCCCGAGGATAAACCTAAGGGTCCTTGAGCAGGACCCTTCAAAAATGACCAAAAGTTATCAAATTGTAGTGGATATTGACAAGACAAACCATGGGGCATCACCTGGTTGATGGGGCGTTGATGGATTCTCCATCCAACACTTAGCCATTTTAAAAAAATGGCCAAAAATCATGTCTTTGAACTTATCAACGGATTTGCAGTATGATGGGCATGAGCAGCCGTCAACTAACCTACGAACCATAGGTCGGGTCTTGAAGGTTAGGTTTGGTTTAGGCTGTCCAACTTTAACTAAGTCAATTAATTAGCTAGCTTCTTATGTTTTTAATTAGGGGTTAGGGGAAGGGTAATTATATTTTGCAAGGGAGTACATAAAGCATAACCCTTATTAAACTCACAAAACACCCCACAATTTGTAAACCCACATCTCTCTAACCTCTCTCTTCAAAAACATTAAACCTCCATTGAAGGAACACAAGGCCTCCAAGTTGAGAACGAATTCACCAAGGATTTAATACCAATTCGTTGCAAGATCATCACTAAGGTATTTTTCTTTCACTCTTTGTATTCCTTTCCTCAAGATGCCCTTTCAACTATGATTTTAAACTTGTCCAAAAACTAGGGTTTCAATTTAGACATAGGTTCTATTTTCAAAACGAAATTTCTAATCAAAGGTGAAGAATTATAGCCTTCTATCATTATTTACTTAAGAATTAATCGCCAATTGTTTTTAATCAATCAAGATTTGCCCTGTAAACCTTTGTGTTTTCCCACACTCATTATGGATTGAAACTCTATATGAATTGTGAAGGATGGCAACTATATTAATGTGCTAAATAGTAATTTCTATGTATTACTGCTTGAATTTAACTTAATTATGCATATGTATGTATTCTTTGGTAATTGACGTATGGAGGCAAGGAAAGGGTAAGAATGTCTGGAGGTCGATTATTTTTTAAATCAATTATGGGGTATGAGTGATTTATATTTTAATTCTACGTCTAATGTGTGGTCGTGATGTTGATAGAAAGTATTCTCATCCTAAACCCGATAATATCATATTTCTTTTGAAGTATGCAAATATGTTATGGTTTTAATTGTGTTGTTTAAAGTAGTTTCTCATGATTATAATAAAGTGTTGAGTGAAAGGTTTACTCAATTGTATGTGCATTATAAAGTTAAAAGATAGTTTTATGATAGGATGTTCAAATAAGGGTTAAAAAAAGACTAATGTGATCTTGTATGAGGAGTATAATCATTACCAAAGAGAATAAATGTTAAGATATGAAAGGGCATGCAAAAGAGATAAACGTGTCATGTTTATCAAGTACAACCTCCAACAGGGGTTCCGTAAAGTTTATTAAGTCTAGATTCCCATGTTATGTGCTCTCTCAAAAGATGTAAACCTCCGCATTAATAATTCAAGGTTTCTAATAATAATCTCCTTGAATCTAAAACATGTACCCACATAGGACTATTTCTTAGTAGATATATCTAGAATTCTATTTAATACTGGTTACACCTTATGAAAGTGTTAACCTTTCTTTTCGGTCTGGGAGGAGAACACCAGATTCCATGTAGCTCACATGGTCTCATGTTGGTTACTGCACTATCTTCCCTAAATTAATATGGTAAATTAATAATTAAACTATGTGAACTATTATTATGCCTTGTCTTAAAGGAGACTACATAGGGTGAGGGAGTTGATGGGACTTCTCTTACATATTACATATGTGGGATCCTAAGGGATTGTTCTAGTAGTGTTCTTGTATGAGTAAGTTTATTCCATGTTATGTAAGTCAAGTTATATATTAACTCATGTATCAAGTAAGTTATGATTAAGTGTGAGATTATGTTTTATTCATGTTGCAAGTGACGTAATGTGATGCTTAGTTTTGGATAGGGTTAAGCTGCTTTATTCTTGGCATTGTAGAAGTATTACATTAAGATGATTTTATTTTATGTTAATATGATGTTGCATTATGAAACATAAATCATGTTTTTGACTAAATTGTTCATTTTCTCACGAGTTGATGATTTTATGCATAGGAACTATATTTCTTGCCTTCATCCCCAACATTGTAGGTTCTGGTCATTGAAAAGCTTCTTTGCCATTTTTCAACAATACTTGGACTTCTTCCTGTAAGAGTGGTTAATCCTCGAAGCCTATGTATGGTGCCTTTTTATATACCCTAGTAGTATAGATAAAATGTAAAACACATTCATTATTTTATTATTATTAAAGACATTTGGTGTAAGCCCTAAGTGGAAATATGTACTTCTGTAAGGAAAATGCTCATATATTATACTTTGCTTAGATTGTTTAAATGTGATATATAATATTTGACTAATTCTTAAGAGTGATTATTTAACCAAACGATAAGCCTATGTAAGCTTCCTATGCGACGACTTTATGTACTATCAATATGTATATATCTAAGGTAAGCGATAAGTCAATGTATAGCTTAATATGTATAAAGTTTTAAATTTTCTGCACTTTTTAACCTATAGTGTAATGATGAATGCAAACGGAATAGTATTAGTCCTCTTCGAGGACGACGACACCACTTAGATCTAGGGGTTGCACCGTAATCATGACAAATGAAGACACTACTAATTAGAAGGGTTCAACCTATGTTCCTCTAGGTAGACACAACCCACCAACTGCACGCAGAACCACTAGGTGTACCCTCCAAAAGGTTCATCGTGATATAGTGACTTTCTCCCAGTTTGATGAGGAGCGCAATTGGTCGGGTGAAAAACTGAGGTTGCTTTTACTTCAGAGGGGGGATCAACATCTGAATTTGAGTCTTCTACAACATTAGGTTAACGTTCGGCAAAAGCCTCTGAGTTCACACCAGCCACTGCCTCTGGTTCCAACTCTCAAGGAGACACTAAATCAGGGGATCATGAAAAAGAAGCCCTGTTTGAGAGGGCACTGGTTTAGAGGTGACACCTACAACACGACCGGATGTCCCCACTCTTGTTGTCAATGAACCAAACCGGTGGTGCGTGGACGGGCAGTAACATGTATACAGGGATGCAGAAATAACAACTAAGAAGGCGATGATGACCTGACTTGTCACTGAGGAGCATCACATCCTCACTGGTAGTTTGTACATAGTCCTTGAGGTGCAAATACACTTTGATCTCTACAAATAAGACTTGATGGAGACCAGACCACTTGTACTAAGTATGAGACCATATGCACACACATCATCAAATCATGCTAAAAAGGATATTTCATTTAAAACATGCTATTTTATATTCGGAAAGCCTTATGTATATTTTTTTTAACCAATACAAGTCACTAATGCATTTTCATAAATTCAGGACCCTTGTCATTATACTAAGTCTAGCCAAGTCACTCACGTATACAAACATATTAGAACATATAATCAAGACAACTCTTTCATCAGGTTATAACATCAACAACCTTGAATAAGTGTTCAGTATAACATAACCAAAGCAAAATAATTACTGATGAACCCTCATTAAGTCTAGTAGTGCAAAGACTAATCAAATCGTAATAACCATACTCAATCAAGTAAAACCATCAAGAACAATTAGCAATGTCTAACTTCACATAGCATATCATTAAGAGTACATATCATCACACTTAGCAATGGTGACCAAAAAAATTTTCATAAGTGAAACAATCATGATATAGTATCATCAATGTGATATATCACCATATACATATGATGTTGAATTATAAGAATATACATATATAAGAACATCATCCTAAGACATCCCTGAAGGCTAACTAGTGCAATGCTTACGTAGAGTCCCCTAACCCAAACTATACTATGATAAATCCCTTGGTCATCCTAGTTGAGTTCATTCCTTTAATTAATTTTACGTTTTGAGAATATCTTTCCTGTAATAACATAGAACACATGAGCTAATATTGAGTTCGGTTTCATGGAACCCTACACTGATGAAAAGAGGACTACTTGACAAGGTAGTATAAAAATATTAAAATAGCATCTAGGTGGATTCACTAGCTACTATTCCTATGCGGGAAAAATAGTTCAAGAACTAGGAGATAAAGTTGAGACCCTCTCTATGCTACATTCATTGTAGTCTACAATATCATGAGTACATCAGTGAGCCTATCTTCCCAATGTGGGAACGGACACAATTCAATCTTGTCGACTCGGTGCTAAGTCAGAGTCCCTTTTGAAATATCTATAATGCCTTTATTAATCATCATTGCTTAATGTATGTCATACGGTCTATCCTTTTTATAATCATCATAATCATACATCAATCAAAATTGCATGAGTATTGTGCTTTCATTGCAATTCATATAAGTGAGTTTAGTACATTTACATAGTCACATCATAATTAGGCATATTAGTAAATTATCAATCTGTATAACATTTACATCTTAGCTAACAACTCACAATCTATAGTTCCAGACATTTTAATTAAACATCATACAAATCCTATCAATCATCATATAATGTATACTTGAATGCAACATCATCACTTAATCACAGGTAATAACATGAATTGCAGTAAAAATAGATTTCACAAGACAAAATCTCCTTAACAATGTCATAATCAAGGTTTTACCATAAAACCCAAGTTAATCCAACAATTGTATAATAGAATCACATAATATTAACCATACAACAATTCATCTTTAGTTAATAGCCTAGAATTAGAGACTTAGATCAAGTTTATAATCTACTTCACAACCTAGGTAAATCATTCAAGCAGTAGCATAATTTTATTACAATATGCCAAAATCTACTCTTACATAGAATAATAACAACATAGGATAGTAATTCACAACCAAAACAATTAAGTAAATACTATACTATTCCATTCAAGATCACTACCTAAGGTTAAGGGGAATAGGTCATCTTCTACAATTTAGATGAATACATGAAGATGTAACATAATAAAGTAATAAGATATTCTAATATACTCAAAATATTCAAAATAAATCATAAACAAAGTAATTCACAAGTTCAATTTCGTATTAGAATAAAACCCACTTGAATTTCATGTTTTTAAAATCATCTTAAAGGAACCCTTTGGGGAAGAGATCCCAAAGGTTAAACGAATAATATACCTTGTTTACTGATAAGGTTTGATGGAGAAATTGACCTTTGTAATCCCTAGAACCCTTCTTTATCTTGGACTTCAATAGGGGTTCTTTGGGAGAGATAAAGGAGAGAGAAAGACGAATAGGTCATTAAACAACTTATTTAGATCTCCATATACCCCTTACTAAATAAATAACCACGTAATTAATTAATTTAGTCAAAATAAAAATGTGCAGCTAAAGACAATCTTCAAAGACTAGAGAAGGATCGACGCCCCATTTGTGAAACGACAACCAAGGGACCAACTGTCTTGTTGGTCCGTCGTTTTGGTAAGAGAATGTTCAAAATTGTCCTCCCATGATTTTTATAAGTGACCAAAGATGGTGGACATTTAGGCCCCATTGATTGGCCCACGATCCCTTGATTGCACTCATTTGTGCACACTACGTTTTGGCAGCTTTTTGCCAAACTTAAAGGATGTTCCTCAAGGGACCTTTGTTGGTCCTTTGGGAGTCTTATCCATAAGTTTCGACTATAAACAAACTCTAATACGTGTTAGACATCCATCCACCAAGATTCATCACTTAAGACTACTAAAACCTCGTCAAATAGGTTAAGGCACACTAGCACCTCTTGAACTAGTTTCCAGACGTCAAGGACGTTCTTTGACATTTTTGATTCCTCAACATTCTAAATGAATTATATTTATTATTTTTGACCTTAATACAGTCACACAACATTTAGAAACTCATGTTAAGATCTATAACATATCTTAGACTTTCGACTTATTACATTATCCCCCCATTTAGGAACATCGTGCCTGAATGAACACCAAAATTCCTAAAATGGAAGGAATAGACTCAAGACAAGAAGCCTACAACATCAATCGTGGAATTTACACATAGAAATTCAGAACTTTAATTAGTACACATAAAGCACAATCATCAGAATATGAGGAATTTCCTTCTGACAACAACCTGAGATAAAGATATCATTGAGGAGTCAACTATCAAAAACTCATTGTATCAACATGCTCAATATCATTTCATAGAGATTCATTATATGAACATGCACAACATTACACAAAAGAAGTATAATTTACAATTTCAAGTCTATAGGCATAACCTCAATTTAATTCACTATAACATGAAAATTTTTGCAAAACTTCACCAAAAATCAAAGTAACTTCAAATTTATTCATTATTTTCATTATTAGTAGGAATAACTAACCTTAGTAATTGTCACGACCCAAAACCGGACCGTGACTGGCACCCACATTTACCCTCCTATGTGAGCGAACCAACCAATCTAACCCTTATTATTTCAACATAAAATAATGCGGAAGACTTAAACTCATTAATAAAAACCAATTCAATAACTATTATTCCCCAAAATCTGGAAGATCATCATCACAAGAACATCTATGATCAAATTACTAACTAAAAAGGTCTAAGAAGCTAAAAATACGTAAGAAGCTAGTCCATGCCGGAAGTTCAAGGCATCACGACTTGAAGAAGAAGATCCAGTCCAAGCTAGAAGCATTAGCTCACCCTGAATTTCCGATGTAGTAAAGACTGGCTGAATTACTGTTGAGTCGAGACGACGGCACGTTTGCTGCACTCCACAAATAACAAAGAAGAAAACATAAAAGTAGGGGTCAGTACAAAACACGGGTACTGAGTAGATATCATCGGCCAACTCAAAATAGAAGACAATATATATCAAGTAATATTATAAATCAACACTATGATACTCATCATGTAGCAACAACAAGTACTATATCATAAACAATTACCGTCAAGTTCACACATGAGGACTCAAGCCTCAATACCATACTCATTGGGAATTAGATTCATTAAAGTGAGTATATTAGCATCTTTCAAGATTCATTATGTTTATCCCCTCGTGTCGGTACGTGACACTCCGCTCCATATACTATCCTGGTGTCGGAACGTGACACTCCGATCCTCATTCTATCCTGGTACCGATACGTGGCACCCGATCCATATACTATCCTGGTGTCGGAACGTGACACTCCGATCCTCATTCTATCCTGGTACCGGAACGTGGCACCCGATCCATATACTATCATGGTGTCGGAACGTGACACTCCGATCCTCATTCTATCCTGGTACCGGAACGTGGCACCCGATCCTCTATCTCTATCCTGGTACCGGAACGTGGCACCCGATCCCCTAATCTCACCACTTTCGTTCATCAAGCCTTCTTTTATACCAAGGCATCATCATTAATGTAACGACCTGTTTAGTCGTTTTGAGCAGCAGAATTATTTCTGGAAAAACTGGCTGGGACGACGGATGTCACGACGGACCGTCGTTGTCACGACGGCCCGTCGAGGAGGTTTCGTTCCATGACACTTAGAATTCTTAAATTGGATACTGAAAATCGACTCTCTGTAAATTGTGACGGACCTGCACGACGTGCCGTCACATCCACGACGAACCGTCGTGAGTTCCCATTGCAAAACACTTCAACTTTTGAGAATTTGGTACAACAAATGAGTTTCTGACCGTCAGGACGGAGGTGCAGGACGGACCGTCACAGGTGTGACGGGCCGTCACAGTCACCTGGATTCTGGGGAGGCTGCGACGACCATCGTGACGGACCATCGTAGGCACGACGGCCCGTCACAGGTTGCGCAAATCCCAGGCAGAATAGGATTCCTCTACACGTTTTAAGGGTCGTTTTGGACTATTCTTTCCTTAATTATAAAGATTGAGGGTTAATATTAATATGTCTAATTACTTGGGGGATAAAAGAGGTAACCTTAAGTTAATTAGTGGGTTCTATTGTCCTCTTTTAGTCTTAATTATATGATAATTAGGGTAAAGGAAAGAGGGTTTGAATAAAACAAATAGAAAGAACAAAGAGAAAGAGAGGGAGGAGAAAACGCAGCTTGAGGATTAGCTTGTTTGATCAATTCTTCGGTGGAGGTAGGTTATGGTTTTCATGCTACTTGTAGTAAACTCTTAATAGTGAATGATATGTGTTGATAGTATTGTAAACCCTACTATGTGCTTAAATGTATGCTTGCATGTTTGTGATTATGAAATTGTGATAAACTAAGCATGATGAAGCTATTGAATCCCAAATCTCGAAAGAAAACCCTAATTCACTTGTTAATGATGATGCCTTAGTGTAAAAGAAGGCTTGATATATTATATAATGAGATTGATGATGCCTTAGTATGAAAGAAGGCTTGATGAATTAGGGGATCGGGTGCCACGTTCCGGTACCAGGATAGAATAAATATGAGGATTGGAGTGTCACGTTCCGACACCAGGATAGGAATATGGATCGGGTGCCACGTTCCGGTACCAGGATAGAATATGAGGATCGGAGTGTCACGTTCCGACACCAGGATAGAATATGGATCGGGTGCCACGTTCGGTACCAGGATAGAATGAGGATGAGGAGTACCATGTTCCGGCACCAGGATGATAGAAATAGAGGATCGAAGTGTCACGTACCGACACGAGAGGAAGAAAGATAATGAATCTTGAAAGATAATGAAAATACTCAATCTAATGAACTTAATTCCCAAATGAGTATGGTATTGAGGCTTGAGTTCTCATGTGTGAACTCGGTTGTATTCATTGATGATAATATTGTTATTGCTACATGTTGAGTATTGTAGTTGATTTACATTATTATTGATATATACTGTTCCCTATTTTGAGTTGGCCGATGATATCTACTCAGTACGTGTGGTTGTACTGACCCCCTACTTTTATGTTTTCTTCTTTGTTATTTGTGTAATGCAGCAAACGTTCCGTCAACTTCAACTCAACAGTAGATCTAGCCAGTCTTCACTACCTTCGGAAATTCAGGGTGAGCTAATGCGTCTGGCTTAGACTGGATCTTCTTCTTCAAGTCTCGATGCCTTGAACTTCCGGCATGGACTAGCTTTTATGTATTTTTAGTTCTTAGACATTCCTAGTTTAGTAATTTGAGATAGATATTCTTCTGATGATGACTTCCAGATTTTGGGGGATAATAATAAAAGTTTTGGATTGTTTTTTTTTAATGAGTTTAAGTCTTCCGCATTTCTTTCGTTGATATTGCATTAAAATGTTAAAGGATAGATTGGTTGGTTCGCTCACATAGAGGGGTAAATGTGGGTGCCAGTCGCGTCCCCGATTTGGGTCGTGAAAAATGGTATCAGAGCATTAGGTTGTTGGTCTCATCACACAAGAACAGGTCTAGTAGAGTCTTAAGGAACGGTAGGGGGACGCCTTTACTTTTCCTTGAGAGGCTATAAGACTTTAGGAAAATTTCACTCTTTCTTTCTTTCTTTCGTGCTACTACTTGAGTCCAATTGGTATCTAGGTGATACGAATTGGTATCTGACCATCTTCACTCTATTTCGCAGATGGTTAGAACTAGAGCAACGACCGCACTAGTAGCAACAATGGAAAGACAAGAAACGACTGAGCCAGCCACTGGGGCTGGCTCGAGGAAGAACCAGCGGCAAGAGGCCGTGGTAGAGGTCGTGGGAGAAGTCCTCTAGAGGAAAGGACGAGCACCTAGCCCATTTGATGCTAGGGCAGTGACTCCTCCTCCGACTGAGGAGGTGGTAGTTAGAGAGGGTGAGGAAGGGGAAACTGAACAAGAATAGAATGAGGAAATGCCACCCCAACCTACCCCAGAGATGATCAACCAGGTACTTGCTTATCTTAGCGGGTTATCCGATCAGGGTCAGGCAACTCCAAGGGTTTCTGCACCAACACCTCCGGTTTCAGAGGTACGACATGCGGCTACTATGGCTCCCCGCATGGATGCATCAATGGGAATAGGCACATTTCCACGTCTGACTACTGGGCCTATTATGACAAATGATCAGCATGAACTTTTCAGTAAGTTCTTGAAACTGAAACCTCCAGTCTTTAAGGGCGCAGAATCAGAGGATGCCTACGATTTTCTGGTTGATTGTCATGAGCTACTACACAAGATGGGTATAGTAGAACGGTTTGGCGTTGAGTTCGTGATCTATCAGTTTCAAGGGAACGCCAAAATGTGGTGGCGGTCACATGTTGAGTGTCAACAAACAGAGGCACCCCCTATGACTTGGGAATCATTCTCTACCCTTGTAACGACCTGTTTAGTCGTTTTGAGCAACATAGTCCATTTCTGGAAAAACTGGCTGGAACGACGAGTGTCACGACGGACCGTCGTGGTCCCGACGGCCCGTCGAGGGGGTGTCGTTCCAAGACACTTAGAGTTCTTCAAATTTGATATTAAAATCGACTCTCTGTAAGTTGTGACGGACCTG
Organism: Solanum peruvianum; assembly: GCA_027705065.1. Classification (NCBI taxonomy): domain Eukaryota; kingdom Viridiplantae; phylum Streptophyta; class Magnoliopsida; order Solanales; family Solanaceae; genus Solanum; species Solanum peruvianum. The sequence goes on from JAKWJD010001758.1 coordinate 35,879,156, forward strand.
CACGACGTTCCGTCACATCCACGACGAACCGTGGTGAGTTTCCGTTGCAAAACACTTCAACGTTTGAGAATTTGGTTCGAGAAACGAGTTTCTGACCGTCAGGACGGAGGTGCAGGACGGACCGTCACAGGGGTGACGGGCCGTCGCAGACCACCTGAAAACTGGGGAGGCACGACGGCCTGTGCGACGGACCGTCGCACTCACGACGGCCCGTCACAGGTCACGCAATCCCAGGCAGTTTAGGATTTCTCCACACGTTTTAAGGGTCGTTTTTGACTATTCTTTCCTTAATTATAAAGATTGAGGGGTAACATTAATAAGTCTAATTACTTAGGGGTTAAAAGGGGTAACCTTAAGTTGATTAGAGGGGTTTATTGTCCTTTTTCACACTTAATTATATGATTAATTAGGGTAAAAGAAAGAGGGTTTGAACATAAGGAAAACAAAAGAGAAAGAACAGAAAGAGGGATAGAGAGATCGATCGAGAGGCTGAGGAGAATAACAAGCTTGGGAATTTCTTGTTGATTTCAATTCTTCGGTGGAGGTAGGTTATGGTTTATATTACGATATTCGTAGTGAACTCTTAATAGTGAATAATATGTGTTGATGATATTGTAAACCTGTCTATATGCTTATTGTATGCTTGTATGAATATGATTATGTGATTTTGATAAGACAAGCATGATGAAAACTATCTAATCCCAAATCTTGAAAGAAACTTTAATCTATGTTATCAATGATGATGCCTTGGTATAAGAAGGCTTGATGAATTAAAGTGATGGGATTGATGATGCCTTGTATAGAGAAGGCTTGATGAACGGATGGAATGAATTTAGTGGATCGGAGTGTCACGTTCCGACACATAGTATTAGTGGATCGGAGTGTCACGTTCCGACACATAGTATTAGTGGATCGGAGTGTCACGTTCCGACACATAGTATTAGTGGATCGGAGTGTCACGTTCCGAAACATAGTATTAGTGGGGACGGGTGTCACGAACCGACACGTAGATATAGGGGATCGGAGTGTCACGTACCGACACATATAGGGGATCGGAGTGTCACGTTCCGACAACATATAGGGGATCGGAGTGTCACGTTCCGACACATATAGGGGATCGGAGTGTCACGTTCCGACACATAGTGGTAGGGGATCGGAGTGTCACGTACCGACACAAGAGGAAGAAATATAATGAATCTCGAAAGATGGAAACATACTCAACATAATGAACTTAATTCCCAAATGAGTGTGGTAATGAGGCTTGAGCCCTCATGAATGAACTTGAAGGTATTTATTGACGATTATGATACTTGTTGTTGCTACATGTGAGTTTATAGTTGATTTAAATATTACTTGATATATATTATCTTCTATTTTGAGTTAACCGATGATATCTACTCAGTACGTGTGGTTGTACTGACCCCCTACTTTATTGTTTTCCTCTTGTTATTTGTGCTTGCAGCAAACGTTCCGTCAACTTCAACACAACAGTAATCGGGCCAGATCTCGTCATACCGGATCTCAGGGTGAGCTAATGCTTCTAGCTTGGACTGGATATTCTTCTATGAGTCTTGATGCCTTGACTTCCGGCATGGACTAGTTTCTTATGTATTTTTAGCTTCTTAGACATTCTTAGATAGTTTAGTTTTAGTAATTTGATCATAGATGTTCTTGTGATGATGACTTCCAGATTTTGGGGATATTAATAATAGTTTTGAATTGTTTTATTAATGAGTTTAAGTCTTCCGCATTATTTTCTGTTGTTATACATTGAAATGTTAAGGTTTAGATGGGTTGGTTCGCTCACATAGGAGGGTAAATGTGGGTGCCAGTCGCGTCCCCGATTTGGGTCGTGACAAACTTGGTATCAGAGCATTAGGTTTGTTGGTCTCATCACACAAGAACACGTCTAGTAGAGTCTTAAGGAACGGTAGGGGGACGCCTTTACTTTTCCTTGAGAGGCTATAAGACTTTAGGAAAATTTCACTCTTTCATTCTTTCTTTCGTGCTACTACTTGAGTCCAATTGGTATCTGGGCGATACGAATTGGTATCTGACCATCTTCACTCTATCTCGCAGATGGTTAGAACTAGAGCAACGACCGCACCAGCAGCGACAACGGAAAGACAGACGGAAACTACTGAGCCAGCCACTGGGGTTGTGGCTCGAGGAAGAACAGCGGCAAGAGGCCGTGGAAGAGGTCGTGGGAGGACGTCCTCTAGAGGAAGAGGACGAGCCCCTAGTCCATCTGATGCTAGGGCGGTGACTCCTCCACCGACTGAGGATGTAGTAAGAGAGGGTGAGGAAGGGGAAACCGAACAAGGGCAGAATGAGGAAATGCCACCCCAACCTACCCCAGAGATGATCAACCAAGTACTTGCTTACCTTAGCGGGTTGTCTTATCAGGGTCAAGCACCTCCAGTGACTTCTGCACCAACACCTCCGGTTTCAGAGATACGACATGCGGCTACTATGGCTCCCCGCATGGATGCAACATTGGGAATAGGCACATTTCCACGTCTGACTACTGGGCCTATTATGACAAACGATCAACACGAACTTTTTAGTAAGTTCTTGAAATTGAAAACCCCAGTCTTTAAGGGTGCAGAATCTGAGGATGCTTATGATTTTCTGGTTGATTGTCATGAGCTACTACACAAGATGGGGATAGTAGAGAGGTTGGTTTGGGTCGAGTTCGTGAGCTATCAGTTCCAAGGTAACGCCAAAATGTGGTGGCGTTCACATGTTGAGTGTCAACCAACGGAGGCACCACCTATGACTTGGGAATCATTCTCTACCCTATTTATGGAGAAGTATATCCCAAGGACCTTGAGAGATAGGAAAAGGGACGAGTTCTTGAGTCTAGAGCAAGGGAGAATGACGGTTAATGCATACGAGGCTAAATTTCGCGCACTATCCAGATACGCCACTCAACTCTGTTTCAGTCCACAAGAACGGATTCGCCGTTTTGTGAAGGGGTTGAGGTCAGAGTTGCGAATTTCAGCCTTACAGGTAGCGGCTACGGCAACATCCTTCCAAGAGGTGGTAGACTTTGTGATAGAGGTGGAAGGAGTGAAGCCAGATGACTTCACCACTACATCAACATCAAAAAGGTTTCGAAGGGGAGGTGAGTTTAATGGTTCTCACTCTAGAGGACAGAACTCCGGAGGTCACTCAGTTCGACCAATACAGTCTTCACTACAGACTGTAGTGGGGAGTCCACCTCAGAACGGTCAACACTACTCCGAGAGACCTATGCCCGATTCTAGAGAGTGCTATGGATGTGGGGAGATTGGACATATTAGGAGGAATTGTCCAAAATAGAGTTACAGAGCCCCACTAGCTAGAGGTAGGGGTGGTCATGGTAGAGGCCGTTTTTCTGGAGGACGTGGTGGTCGAGGTAATGGCGGTCACAACAAAACGGCAGAGGTGATGGGCAAAACGGAGCCACTACTACACAACATGGTAGGGGCAACAGACAGACAAATAATGGGGCCCATTGTTATGCTTTCCCGGGAGGTCTGAAGCGGAGGCGTCTGATGATGCTGTTATCACAGGTAATCTTTTGGTTTGTGATTGCATGGCATCTGTATTATTTGACCCTGGCTCCACGTTTTCATATGTATCTTCATCATTTGCTAATGGTCTAAGTTTGCATTGTGAATTACTTGATGTACCTATTCGTGTTTCTACTCCGGTGGGGGAGTCGGTGGTAGTTGAAAAGGTATATAGGTCTTTTTGGTGAATTTTGTGGGGAGCAACACTTATGTAGACTTGGTTATTTAGAAATGGGTGACTTTGATGTAATTCTGGGTATGACTTGCTTTCTCCGAATTTTGCGATTTTGGATTGTAATGCTAAAACGGTGACGTTAGCCACGCCTGGGACAGATCCGTTAGTGTGGGAGGGTGACTACACTTCCAATCGGGTGCGTATTATCTCCTTTCTTTGTGCTCAGAGGATGGTTAATAAAGGGTGTTTAGCTTTCTTGACACTATCCAAGTACCCTCAATTGAATCAGTTTCGGTAGTTCGAGAATTTTTGGATGTGTTCCCTGCAGATCTTCCTGGTATGCCACCAGATAGGGATATGACTTCTGTATCGACCTTGAACCGGGCACACGCCCCATTTCTATACCCCCGTATAGAATGGCTCCCGCCGAATTAAGAGAGTTAAAGGCTCAACTTCAAGAGTTGTTGAGCAAGGGCTTCATTAGACCAAGTGCATCTCCTTGGGGTGCTCCAGTTTTGTTTGTGAAGAAGAAGGATGGGAGTTTTAGGATGTGCATAGACTACAGACAACTGAACAAGGTAACTATTAAGAACAAGTATCCTCTCCTCGCATTGATGACTTGTTCGATCAGTTACAAGGTGCTTGTGTCTTCTAAGATTGACTTGAGATCCGGTTATCATCAATTGAAAATACGGGCAACGGATGTACCAAAGACGGCTTTCGAACTAGGTATGGGCACTATGAATTTGTAGTGATGTCCTTTGGTCTTACAAATGCCCCCGCTGCTTTCATGAGCTTGATGAATGGGATTTTTAAGCCATATTTGGATCTCTTTGTGATTGTATTTATTGATGAATATTGGTATACTCAAAGAGCAAGAAGGAACATGAAGGAGCATTTGAGAATGGTATTGGAAACGTTGAGGGAGAAAAGCTTTACGCCAAGTTCTCTAAGTGTGAGTTTTGGCTAGATTGCAGTGTCCTTCTTGGGGCACGTGGTTTCTAAGGATGGAGTATGGTGGATCCTTCTAAGATTGAGACGGTGAAGAATTGGGTAAGACCCACTAATGTGTCAGAGATAAGGAGTTTTGTGGGGTTAGCTAGCTACTACCGCGATTCGTCAAAGGATTCTCTTCTATCGCTTCCCAATTGACGAACTTGACTAAGCAGAATGTTCCATTTGTATGGTCAGATGAATGTGAGGAAAGCTTTCAGAAGCTTAAGACTTTGTTGACTACCGCACCAATTCTTACCTTGCCAAAGAGGGTAAAGACTTCATTGTTTATTGTGATGATCCTATTCTGGGTTGGGTGCAGTACTAATGCAAGAGAAAAATGTGATTGCTTATGCTTCGAGGCAATTAAAGGTGCATGAACGTAACTACCCGAACCATGATTGGAGTTGGCCGCGGTAGTATTTGCACTAAAGCAATGGAGACACTATTGGTATGGGGTTAAGTGTGAAGTCTATACGGACCATCGTAGCCTACAGTATGTCTTCACTCAGAAAGACTTGAACTTGAGACAGAGGAGATGGATGGAACTACTGAAGGACTACGATATCACTATCTTGTATCATCCGGGGAAGGCGAATATTATAGCGGATGCTTTGAGTAGGAAGGCGGGAAGCATGGGAAGTCTAGCTCATTTGCAAGCTTCTAGACGCCCATTGGCTAGAGAAGTGCAGATTTTGGCTAATGACCTTATGAGGTTAGAAATAAACGAGAAGGGAGGATTGTTAGCTTGTGTAGAGGCAAATCCTCTTCTTGATCAGATTAAGGGAAACAGTTTGATGATGAGAAACTAAGGCGAATCGAGACAAAGTGTTGCAAGGAAAGGCTAAGGAAGCAATAATTGATGGGGAAGGTGTTTTGAGGATTAAGGGAAGAGTATGTGTACCCCGCGTCGATAATTTAATCACCACTATTCTGACAGAAGCTCATAGTTCCGGATATTCTATACATCCTGGTACAACCAAGATTGTATCGCGATCTAAAGCAACACTTCTGGTGGAGTAGAATGAAGCGTGATATTGTTGAGTTTGTTGCCAAATGTCCAAATTGTCAACAAGTAAAGTATGAACACCAGAGGCCGGAGGAACACTTCAGAGAATGCCCATTCCTGAATGGAAGTGGGAGAGAATCGCGATGGACTTCGTGGTTGGTCTCCCAAGACCTTGGGTAAGTATGACTCTATTTGGGTGATTGTTGATAGGTTAACTAAGTCTGCTCACTTCATTCCTGTCAAGGTGACCTACAATGCAGAGAAGTTAGCCAAGATCTACATCTCAGAGATCGTTCGGTTGCATGGAGTTCCACTCTCCATCATATCAGATAGAGGTACGCAGTTTACTTCTAAGTTTTGGGACATACATGCTGAATTAGGTACTAGGTTGGACCTTAGTACTGCATTTCATCCTCAGACCGATGGACAGTCTGAGCGCACGATTCAAGTGTTGGAGGATATGCTTCGTGCATGTGTGATAGAGTTTGGTGGCCATTGGGATAGCTTCTTACCTTTGGCAGAGTTTTCATACAACAATAGCTATCACTCTAGCATCGACATGGCTCCATTTGAAGCCTTGTATGGGAGGAGGTGTAGATCTCCCATTGGTTGGTTTGACGCCTTTGAAGTCAGACCTTGGGGGACTGATCTGTTGAGAGATTCTATGGAAAAGGTGAAAGCTATTCAAGAAAAGCTTTTAGCGGCGCAAAGTAGACAAAAGGAGTATGCAGACCGAAAGGTTAGAGACTTGGAGTTCATGGAAGGTGAACAAGTCTTGTTGAAGGTTTCACCCATGAAAGGGGTGAGTGGTGATGTGGTTTGGAAAAAGAGGTAAGCTAAGTCCAAGGTATATTGGACCATTCGAGGTACTAAAGCGAATAGGGGAGGTGGCTTACGAATTAGCCTTGCCCCCAGGGCTGTCCGGAGTGCATCCGGTGTTTCATGTATCCATGTTGAAGAGATACCACGGAGATGGAAACTACATCATCCGTTGGGATTCAGTTTTTTTGGATGAGAACTTGACTTATGAAGAGGGAACCGGTGCTATATTAGATAGAGAGGTTCGCAAGTTGAGGTCGAGAGAGATTGCATCCATCAAAGTTCAATGGAAGAATCGACCGGTTGAAGAAGCTACTTGGGAGAAGGAGGCAGATATGCAAGAAAAAATACCCACATCTGTTCACAGATTCAGGTACTCCTTTTCGCCATGTTTTTCTTCTTTTGATCGTTCGGGGACGAACGATGGGTAAATTGGTATCTATTGTAACGACCTGTTTAGTCGTTTTGAGCAACAGAAGCCATTTCTGAAAAAAACTGGCTGGAACGACGAGTGTCACGACGGACCGTCGTGGTCCCGACGGCCCGTCGAGGGGGTGTGTTCCAAGACACTTAGAATTCTTCAAATTTGATATTAAAATCGACTCTCTGTAAGTTGTGACGGACCTGCACGACGTTCCGTCACATCCACGACGAACCGTGTGAGTTTCCGTTGCAAAACACTTCAACGTTTGAGAATTTGGTTCGAGAAACGAGTTTCTGACCGTCAGGACGGAGGGGTGCAGGACGGACCGTCACAGGTTGGTGACGGGCCGTCGCAGGACCACCTGAAAACTGGGGAGGCACGACGGCCTGTGCGACGGACCGTCGCACTCACGACGGCCCGTCACAGGTCACGCAATCCCAGGCAGTTTAGGATTTCTCCACACGTTTTAAGGGTCGTTTTGACTATTCTTTCCTTAATTATAAAGATTGGGGGTAACATTAATAAGTCTAATTACTTAGGGGTTAAAAGGGGTAACCTTAAGTTGATTAGAGGGGTTTATTGTCCTTTTTACACTTAATTATATGATTAATTAGGGTAAAAGAAAGAGGGTTTGAACATAGGACAACAAAAGAGAAAGAACAGAAAGAGGGATAGAGAGATCGATCGAGAGGCTGAGGGAATAACAAGCTTGGGAATTTCTTTGATTCAATTCTTGTGGTGGAGGTAGGTTATGGTTTATATTACGATATTCGTAGTGAACTCTTAATAGTGAATAATATGTGTTGATGATATTGTAAACCTGTCTATATGCTTATTGTATGCTTGTATGAATATGATTATGTGATTTTGATAAGACAAGCATGATGAAAACCTATCTAATCCCAAATCTTGAAGAAAACTTTAATCTATGTTATCATGATGATGCCTGGTATAAAGAAGGCTTGATGAATTAAAGTGATGGGATTGATGATGCCTTGGTATAGAGAAGGCTTGATGAACGGATGGAATGAATTTAGTGGATCGGAGTGTCACGTTCCGACACATAGTATTAGTGGATCGGAGTGTCACGTTCCGACACATAGTATTAGTGGATCGGTAGTGTCACGTTCCGACAATAGTATTAGTGGATCGAAGTGTCACGTTCCGACACATAGTATTAGTGGGACGGGTGTCCACCGAACCGACACGTAGATATAGGGGATCGGAGTGTCACGTACCGACAATATAGGGGATCGGAGTGTCACGTTCCGACACATATAGGGGATCGGAGTGTCACGTTCCGACACATATAGGGGATCGGAGTGTCACGTTCCGACACATAGTGGTAGGGGATCGGAGTGTCACGTACCGACACAAGAGGAAGAAAGATAATGAATCTCGAAAGATGGAAACATACTCAACATAATGAACTTAATTCCCAAATGAGTGTGGTAATGAGGCTTGAGCCCTCATGATGAAATTGAAGGTATTTATTGACGATTATGATACTTGTTGTTGCTACATGTTGAGTTTATAGTTGATTTAAATATTACTTGATATATATTATCTTATTTTGAGTTAACCGATGATATCTACTCAGTACGTGGGTTGTACTGACCCCCTACTTTATTGTTTCCTCTTTGTTATTTGTGTATGCAGCAAACGTTCCGTCAACTTCAACACAACAGTAATCGGGCCAGATCTCGTCATACCGGATCTCAGGGTGAGCTAACGCTTCTAGCTTGGAAGGATCTTCTTCTATGAGTCTTGATGCCTTGACTTCCGGCATGGACTAGTTTCTTATGTATTTTTAGCTTCTTAGACATTCTTAGATAGTTTAGTTTTAGTAATTTGATCATAGATGTTCTTGTGATGATGACTTCCAGATTTTGGGGATATTAATAATAGTTTGAATTGTTTTATTAATGAGTTTAAGTCTTCCGCATTATTTTCTGTGTTATACATTGAAATGTTAAGGTTTAGATGGGTTGGTTCGCTCACATAGGAGGGTAAATGTGGGTGCCAGTCGCGTCCCGATTTGGGTCGTGACAACCCTGTTTATGGAGAAGTATATCCCAAGGACTTTGAGGAGTAGAAAAAGGGATGAGTTCTTCAGTCTCGAGCAAGGTAGGATGACGGTTAATGCATAGAGGAAATTCGCGCACTATCCAGATATGCCACCCAACTTTGTTTCAGCCACAAGAACGGATTCGCCGTTGTGATGAAGGGTTGAGGTCAGAGTTGCGGATTTCAGCCTACAGATAGCGGCAAACGGCAACGTCCTTCCAAGAGGTGGTAGACTTTGTGATAGAGGTGGAAGGAGTGAAGTCATGACTCACCACAACGTCGACATCAAAGAGGTTTCGAAGGGGAGGTGAGTTAATGGTTCTCACTCTAGAGGACAGAGCTCCGGAGGTTACTCAAGTTGACCAATTCAGTCTTCACTACAGACTGTAGTTGGGGGCCACTCAGAACGGTCAACACTACTCCGAGAGACCTATGCATGAACCCCGAGAGTGTTATGGATGTGGGGAGGTTGGACACATTAAGAGGTATTGTCCAAACAAAAATTACAGAACCCCACTAGCTAGAGGTAGAGGTGGTCATGGTAGAGGCCGTTTTTTCTGGAGGAAGTGGTGGTCGAGGGTAATGGTGGTCACCACAACGGCAGAGGTGATGGGCAAATTGGAGCCACTACGACACAACATGGTAGGGCAATGGACAGACAAATGGTAGGCCCATTGTTACGCTTTCCCTGGGAGATGTGAAGCGGAGGCGTCTGATGCTGTTATCACAGGTAATCTTTTGGTTTGTGATTGCATGGCATCTGTATTATTTGACCATGGCTCCAAGTTCTCATATGTATCTTATCATTTGCTAATGGTCTAAATTTACATTGTGAATTAC